>JXTC01000301.1:28091-80788 GCA_002914845.1 Trema orientale | reverse complement strand
TGTATGGAGGCAGCTATTTATTTACAGTGTGTAGTGGAGAGATAAACAAAAACACAAAAAGACAAAATAGAAGAACGAATGAACAGTACATAAAATACATGAACGAAAGTTTGATAAACATTTTCTCAGTTTCACTCTTTTAATAATGTTATAGATATATGGTTGCCAATCCATTAGGTATTTTTTTTTTTACCTATGTGTAGGTATTTTTTTTAGCCATTTGATCATCATCTAATGGTGATCCAACGGCTATAATGAGGTGCATAAAAAGACGTGCATCATTAATACTATTTCTCTATCCTATTTTTTATAATAAAAAAATGTGCATAATAAATTTTCATTGGTCAAATTGATACCTATGCATAGGTAAAAAAAAAAAATACCTACTAGATTGGTGCCCTGTATATATATACTGATATATAGGTAATTTTGCTACAATATTTATAAAACGAACATTGAGAAAACTAAGAAGATGACCAATTTTTTATATTGGTCTGAGTAGATGTCCATATTTTAAAAATTATAGCCAAATATATTTTTTTTTTAAAGCTTCAATTATGGTATATATTGTATTTTTATTTTTGTCATTAAGTGAGTTAGATATTGAAACATTTTGGTAGATGTCCATTTTTTTACTTAATTTTAATACATGTCTATTTTTCTAATTTTAATACATGCCTATTTTTTTTTATAGCTAAATAACCAGAAATATGGATGTTTACACCTAGTACCAATTTTATTTTATGTATTGAGTAAATAAATTTTTATACTGAGTATATAATAATTTAATCGTGGTACATATGATGATATATCGGTCATTTTGCTATAATATTTAAAAAATAGACATTTACTTAAAATGAATCCAAAATTTGGTCATTTTACTATAAGACCCATAAATATTTAGCTATAAACTTTTGAATTTGGTAATGTACTGAGTTTTTGGGAAAAAAAATTGTCAAACATCTAGTCAGCCCACAAACATTTCCTTAAATTGGGCTCATAATTTGGTCATTTGATATAAGTCATTTTTTTATATGATGAAAAAGGAAAAAAAAAGTAAAACTACATAAATACTTTTTTTAAAAAAAAAATTCACATAGATACCATTTTTTATTATTTTATTTCACATTTTTTTTTGGATAAATATATATTACTTCATATTATGCTATACATATTATGAATAAAAATTATACCCAAAAATCAGTATGTATTTCAAAATGTTTTACACATATTTAAAACATAAAATGTATACTTAAAAGACGGGTATTAGTGAAAAAAAAACAGCATTCGTGAAATGTAAAGCATAAAAATAGGTACCGAATGTAAGTTTCACTATTAAAAAATAAATAAATAAAGATCACTAGGGTCTCACTTGGGTCTCACTTTTTATCAAAAATCTCTTTCTTCTTATTTTTTAGTTTTTTACTCTCAAATTTACCATTACATCACACCTCGTATTAGTTCGTCTAATTAAGTCATAAAATAACATGCATTGAGCACATGATCAAATTAAAAGAAGAAAAAAAAAAGACGTACAAGTCTCTTAATTGTCACAATATGTTATGGGAATTAGAAATCAATCTGATTTTGAAAAATACATATAAATATTTTAATCAATTAAACCATATCCATTAATTTAGCCACATCTAAATTGCTAGATATATGGAATATTATAATAGTGAAATATCAGCCATATGCACGTAAACCTTAGGTGAAAGATAGAGATCACAATTCTGAGACGTGTGAGATATGAGTTCTTCTTGTAATTCTTTTTTATCATTATAGACAAATCTTACAGCGATAAAAGTAATACAGTTCTCACATTGAAAGTGAATCACTATATATTTGCCCAAATTAATATCACAAAACTCAACCATATCATTATCCCACAAACTTATATATTTGCCCAAATTAATATTACAAAACTCAACTATATCATTATCACACAAACTTATATTCAAACTTTACAAGCTTAATATATACTTAATTTAGCCAAAATTAGTTTTATATATATATATATAAATAGTTATATAAACCCACAAAATAACTAAAAATTCGAAAATATACTAAACAAAATTTGACAACATGTAATCCAAATAAGTTAACTCTGACACTATTTGTTAGAATGTATAAACTATATAATAAGCACAATTCATTTTAGACAATTCTCAAGATGTGGCTCATCTAATATTAAACAAAATATATCATTTCTATTAAAGGCATATAATTATCATTAGAGTTTAGAAATCACTTTATAAGTTTAGCATTGAATGTTCACTTGTCACCTTAACTAAGGTCAACCTCCAAAATACTAATGAATGCAAGAGGGCTTATTCTCCTCTTTTGATTTTTCTCTAATATATGCAATCCTACTACACATATCGTGTTTGTCTTTATATCAACAATTATGGGTAAGAGAAGCCGCTTAACTCAATAGGTTGTCCAAAACATTTTGAATGAGTCGTAGAGATATTAACTAGGTCATATCGAGCCAACCCAGGCACATTTAGCTGCAGCACATTCGTGCCTCATGCTGTACTAGCCCAAGCACTATTAGTAATCGTGTCGTACCGGTCCTAGCACAGTTACTAATCGTGTTATGCTTGACCTGTTACGTGACTATGCCCGCGCTGTGCTTGTGCCGTGTTCATGTCCGATTTCGTGCCGTTAGCGTGTCATTATCGTGCTTGTCTATTTTCGTGCCTAATTATTCCTATTTTTGGTATTGTGCTATTATCGTGCCTAATCGTGCCCGTTTTTGGTATTAAGCTATTTTTCGTACCTAATCGTGCTTATATTCGATATTGTACTATTTCTGTACCTAATCTTGCCCGTTTATGATATTATGCTCTGTTCGTACTAATTGCACCCATTTTAGGTACTATAATATTTCCATGCCTAATCGTCCTTGTTTGTTATTATATTGTTCTTGTGTTTAATCTTGCCTAAATTTTATATCATATATGATTTCAAGCTTAATTATTTCCATTTTCAAACTCTTATTGTTCTTGTTCCATTTCTCATTATTAATTTTTTTTTAAATTTAGTTATTTTAATACTATTAGACATATTTTCTTTTAAGTAATTATGAATTGCTAATTATTATGTAATAGAAAGAAATTATTTAAAAATTGAGATAACTTTTATATAAAAATAAATCTAAATTAAAATATTAGAGTGTAAATGAGTAATGATAATTAGTTTAAATTTATATAGTTAAAATATATTCTAACTAAATTGGCACATCCTTAAATTATATCAAAATGTATAACTCAAAAGTTATGATTGACACGTACCTAAACTGTACTTTTCTTTCTTAACATTTTAAAGATTTTTTATTAGAATGAGTTTTGCCTTAGATTCTTAATATCTTTATACTCTTTGGCTCAAACTTATTAAATTTTAGAATTTTTTTATTTTAAAAAGATTAGAAATTGATTTAATATTTATAATACATATTATTTTTACTTAGAAAATATTTTCTAATTTTTTTAAAATTTATTGTATTAAAATTATTTCCAAAAAATTAAAATAAATTTAAAATAAATATATTTTTTATAAACTAATTATTTTTCTTAATCGTATCTGTCACGCTTGTTATTCGTGTCTGTTGCGCTACGTGTCGTGCCGGTACAAATACGTTTACTTATCGTGTTGTGTCGCCTTATTGACGGTTATTAATCGTGTTGTACCATGCCGGGCACGATTATTAATTGTTTCGTGTCATACTGTGTCGGCTTATAATCGTGTCATGCCCATACCAGCTTATTTTGACACCACTATGGGGGAGCCTATGAGTCTTTTGTTAGTTAGTTAACAAATGTTCATCCTATATGACCTGTATGTAGTACTATTGTCTAATTATTCGTATGAAAATATAATTCTCCATAATATTTATCATTATGATACTAGGTGAGTTTCTGATGATTATTATAGTCGTTATAAAATATAGGTTTTAAATTTCACTATGAACCGCTATAAATTTAAGCGTGTTTACTTGTTTTTTGTTTGCTATTTATTGCTCTTGGTGCTCTTGGTAGTAGAAAATTAGGGCGTTAATCCGTAACACAAGTTCCACAATCTAATTAAGTAGAATCAAAATTAAACTTGAGACATTAAAATACGGGGAAAAAATGTTAAGATTTATGCTAACTATTGGCTCCATAGAGAAAGAAATCAAACAATGTTGTCGAAATTGTCATCGTGAATGTAGGCGGCGACACAATTAGAGAGAAGGTTCATGGTAATTTTTCATTTGATGATGAGACGGTAATCAAACGACTAGTGTGTGGCAAAATAGTAAGTTTGGGGAGTCAAAAAAGCTTTGAAAAAATGGGGACTTAAGTCAGATAAATATGTGTTGAAGAGAAAAAAAAAAAAAAAAAAAACTGTACCACCTTCATTAATTTAAATAAATTAATATCATTTTTCCTTACATGAAATTACGGATAGTTGATCTATAAGATAGATAACATTGGGTTATTAACAGCGACATGTTCCTTTTTACTTTTTTTCCCCCGAATGAGTCATGACAACGGATAAAGATTCTCATTTTTTTTTCGCTTGAATATAAAGATTCTAATTTGCTTGTTATATAATTACTAAATTGACTGTCACTTTCTGAGAATGCTATAGAAAATGATGAAGAAAATGTATTAATTGTTGGGAAAAAGTTGGAGACTTGAAACACGTAAAGAAGTACGCTTTCTTTAAAGCGATATTTGCCCCCTCTCCGTAGAGATTGCTTTGGGTTTCAATAGCAAATAGCTCTCAGGATATGACAAGCCTCACGTAAATTTCCAGTAAGCAAAACTAGAAATTTTACATAAAGAACATAAGAACTTAGTTGAATATCTGGTAAAGAAAGAATAGAGAAAAAACTGAGACAAAAGGAAAATTCATTTTTTATAAACGTTTTCTGATTTCCCTTCATATAGACTCAATGGCATCCATTCATCAACAGATACAACTCTTGATACAAACAGTTGTTATTTTATTGCTGCTATATCAGAAAAGTCACATCTTTTCAGAAAAGTCACATCTTTTCAGAAAAGTCACATCTTTTCAGAAAAGTCACATCTTTTTCAGAAAAGTCACATCTTTTCAGAAAAGTCACATCTTTTTGAAAAGTCACATCTTTTTGCACTTATAGTTAAACAATTCCAACATGTAGGCTGTGGGTAGTTGTACAATATAATCTCCTTTTTGACCCTAGATGATACTTTTTATTCCAAGCCATTATCAAACAGCCGAAATATATAAAGCTTACGGTGCACTTGTCAATACACTGCTCATTTTTGTTTCACGGGTTCTCACTTGACCAGAAAAAACAAAATAAAACCACTATTTCTCCTCGCCAAACTCAGATATTGTTTAAATAACAACAACAACAACAACAACAAAAAAGAGAGAGGAGAAAGAAATAAAGAAGATTTACCCCCTTCTCTTTTCCCCTGTTGATGATGTCTCCTAACTCCAAGCCCCAACATATCTTTCCAACCGCTGGTATTTGCCCAACAAGAGATTTTCTTTTTATAATTCAAGAAAAGAAACTATATTCAGTTCAGAATTGAGATTTGAGACTATATTTTATAAGAATTGGGGTTTGCCCAAAATTAATTAGAGCATAGAGCAAAAAGGGATATTAACAAACAAGATGGGTTTGATATTGAAGATGAATTCGGTGTTCGTTTTGTTTGAATAGGAAATTGGTTTTTTTTTTTTAAGAAACAATAAAAAGAAATTGAAGAGGAAAATAATATAATTCGTATAAATTAATTTTGCTGAAGTCAAGAATTTGCAAATTATCCAAAAGACTAGGAGTGATAAGTGCTTATTGCTTGTAATTCCAAAAACTGAGTCTGAAAAAACGATTATCATAGTTTTGTAAATAAATCAAGAACGAAGTAGAATTGATATTTTAAATTTTTTTCTTGAAATTTTACGAAACAAAATAAAACAAAATAAAGGATAAAGGATAGATGATCTAATATAAATCGATTTATATATCTTGATTTAGATAAAGTTTAGAAGTGTTTCACTATCACGAAGTCTTCTTGCCTATTTTTTGAAGTTCGTTGGATGATTTGGTATATGAGGACCTTCTTGATTCCCAACGAGATATGGGTAGTACGATCTAGAAGGCGTTTTTTCTTCTCCCTAGTTGCACATCTATAATCTTGGGTATTTCTCCTTTGGCAGCCATGAACGAGCTTGGAATTCTCTTGCACTGGCTTGGTTCTCTCTCATTCTCTTTTTTTCTCTCTGTTTTTCTAAAGCTACAGTCACTGTGATTACAGTAGGCATGTGGAACATATATAAAGGCTTAGGATAACGTGTGGAACATTTATAGAGGCTTAGATAACTTTTATCTTAAGTATTAGAAAGGTGTAAACCCTATTAAACTTTATAGGTTTAACTAAACACCCAATTAATTATGGGCTATGCATGAGCTAGATAGGAGATCTTAGGAATCTAAATAGTTTAAGCTCAAATGGGTAAATTACCTATAGTCATAAGTAACTTTTAATTATGGCTGGGCATTGTCCATTAATATTGGGACACTCCACTATAGGCCCAATATTGCACTTTTAGACTAAATATCATATATTTTATATGAAGCTGATTAATCATATTAATTAACTTGATTCATTTAGCATATACTGTACCTACAGATATACCTCTGATGTAATGCTGTTCTAACGAGGTGAAATTACCGTATTATCCCTCTAGTATATATTCACCTTTGAGTTACTATTTTTCATCTGATGGATAATAATTGACTACAGTGTTTATATCTACCCATACAAATACAATCAAATTCACAAAATAAATATTGGGCACTTTGTTTTTATAATCAAAATCCTTAAAAAAACCCTCAAAATGATATTATATGCATGATGTCCAAAATCATGAAGGGCATTCTTGTTAATCCACAAATCTTATCCTATAAAATACCGGAGTTCGAACTAAAAAATCAGAACTAGTCCTTTAGTAAGTCAAAAAGATAAAACTTATGAAAATAAGTCCAACAATTACTAGGATTAAGGTAATCTTGCAATAGTACTTGATTAGAGAAAAATAAAATATTGAGTTACGACACTTAACCTTAAATTATATTTTCACTTATTTCAGCTCAATGCACTTTTAACTTTCTTATAACGCATCAGTATTTCTATTCAAAGTTAGACACTTTGATGATTGGAGACTTTATCAATTTTGATGAAATAAACAACAGTAAATTCTATGACAAAATAAAATATTCCATCTTTATATGTAGAATGTGAACTTTTTATGTAGACATAATGAAATAAAAAACAGTCTCCCATATGCGAATACTTCACATGAACAGCTCTTTAATTATTATTCATTAATAGTCATGGAAACTTTTAGATGTTTGCATAATGAAAAATATAAACGTCACATGTATATAATTGAGATATAATATAAAATTCATTAACATCAAATAGATAACTTTTAATTCCAATAAACATTATTTAAAATGCCTAACTAAGAAACTGCGGGGTTTCTAGATTATATTCCCAACACTTAATTGTATGAATTTGAGTGATTCTTTATGTTTATTTGCTAAGTCCCTTGTTATTTTTAAGTATTTATTTGCATTTTTATGTTTAGTAAATGGCTGAAAAGAAATAGCAACAGGTTGAAAATACGCTCAAAATCACAAAACTAAAGCAAGAGAATGGCGAGCTAGCACTGCAGCAGAAAATAGAGGAGCAAAACTTGGGTGTTGCGGGTGTTGCGGCACTGGGGTCCTGAGGCTAGCTTGATGGGTGATATCAGACTTTAGTTGTTTTAAAGAATTTGGACTCTGAAATTCAGTGGATTTTTCCTAAATCGCCTTTAAGGTTACAACATATATAAATAGGCCTCTTTAGGGCCAAAAGGAGGATTTTTATACACTTAGACTCTTAGAAAGAGAAAAACACGAAGAATTTCGAGAGACCGAGGGTTGCTTGGAGGCTGAAAAGTTTCTATGTAGAAGAGCTTCATACCACAACTATTCTTTCTCATTCGTTCTTTCCCTTTCTTTTTCTTTTTTTCTTTTTCTTTTATTAATCTAACATGATTAATACTTCGTTTACTTTTATAAACATGCCAAGCTAGGTTATTATTATTATTATTATTAGATTTCAAAGCCCTAGATATAATTTGTAATTAATTTTCCAGAATTATCTATCGATTGCTTCATTGAAATTGTTTATGTTCTTTTATGATTATAGTTTATAAATTTTTTTATCTTGATTTATTTGGGTAGCCAATTGAAGAAAACTTACTAGATATCGAATTCTAGGTTTGAATTATGGATCCGTAATTGTCCAGGTAATCTAGTCTTTAGTAGCAAATTATAATCAATTAATTAAGAAGTGGTTAGTTAATTGTGATGAAGAACATAACTTAAGTTAAATAAACTGAGCTTGTACATTTATTGCCTAAATCAACATATTTTTTTTAACTTAATACATTTATGATAGGTGTCAAAATACACTTAAATGACAATAGGTTTTCCATGCTTCTTTACTAGTTTTTATGATTATCTAAGGCTAATTTATATTGTTTTTGTATTTCTAGGTGTTTTGAAGGTGAAATAATGAAAATGAGCTGAAACAAGTATATAAAAAAAAAAAAAAAAAGCTAAGATGACAAAGTTGGAAACAAGCTAAATAATGAGGCAGATCAGGAGTGGAGTGCCGCGATACTGACTTCACATACTGCGGCATGTGTGCATAATAGTAGAAAAATAAAAAATTCCCGAGGCTAGAGGCCGTGGCACTGGGACACTGTACAACTACTAACTTTGAGAGTTTTAATGATCTAGGACTCTTTATTTGTGTAACACTCAACCTAATCATCTTCTAGAATTAATTCTCTATAAATAAGACCCTTTACATCAAGTGGAAAAAGAAGATACATACCTAAGACACTTGAGATTCATAGAAATACATAAAAAACCTACAAGGAGGAAGAAGAGGACCATCATCTTCGTTCTTCTTTCTTTTCTTTTTATTTTTCTTTTGTTTTCTTGATTCTAGTTAAAGGTTTCAAAATGGATCAGGCCAAACAGGCCAGCCCGCGGCTCGTCATTGTGGCTGGCGGGCTGGCCCGGTCCAGTCCGCATTATAACGGGCTCGGGCTCGGCCCGGTCCTAGGTTAGAGCCGGACTAGGCTATATGTCTAGGCCCGCCAATCTAGCCCGCTCGGCCCGCCCGCCAAAAATAAAATTTTTTTGAAATAAATTTAAATACAAACTTTTCCCAATACTTATAAATATACATTTCCTCACTCTTTTTTTTTCATACTTTCAAATTTCAATCTAATTCTAAATAATTTTCCAATACTTAAATATTTTTTATCAATTATTTTACTTATATACTTTTAGCTTATTTAATTATTTTTAAATTTTTATCAATAGGAAAAAATATAACATATTATTTATTTTTTCATAAATTTTATTTTAATATTTTTAACTAATTATACAAATAATAATCTCAATTTTTTGGATTTTTTAAAAATTTTTAAAATTAGACCAAGAACGGGTCGACCCATTTTGGCCCGTTCCGGACCGACCCGTCTAGGCCTAGGAGCCCATCAGGCCTACGGGCCGGATTGAGCTACATTTTAAAATTCTAGGCCGGGCTCGGCCCGACTCGCTTTCTTAGACGGCCCGGCCTGGCCCGGCCCATTCTTCCTCCAAGCCCGTTTTGAGCGGCTCAGCTCACCCATTTTGTCACCTCTAATTCTAGTATAATGATTCTCTTATTTATTGTATACATGCTAGATTAGGTTTTAGGTTAGGTTAAGGGTGATTTTAATGCCCTAGATATGAATGTTATTTAATTTTTCAGATTTTATGCAATTGGTTATTTATTTAAAGTTGCTTATGTTCTTTTATATTTAATTGATATATGAATGATATCTTACTTGTTTAGGTGTACAACTAAATGATCTAAATAGAATTCTAATGCTAGGATTAGGTATTAGCGTTAATTGTATAAATCTATAGGTAGTAAAACTATAATTGATATGCTCGTTTAGGCATTAGCTATAGTGAAGAATATAATATAGGTTAAGAATCTGCGTTTGTGTGATAATTATGTAGATTAATCTATCTTTTTTTTACTTAAAGCTTCTATTAGGTTAACGTTAGAGTGTCAAATAGGAAGAAGTTATTTATGACGTTTGTCTAAATAGCATACAATCTAAGGAAAGAATGAGATAATTGCGCGTTTGCAGGCTATCTACGTTTAGTAGCTTTGATAAATACCTATACAATATGATAATTAATTAACATGATTATTTAGTGGTAGAGAATGAAACCTTATTCTATTTATTTTATTTGTTTGTGTTTTATTTATTTTCAGTTTTATTTAGTTTTAATTTACTTTAAATCCCCTTTCCCCTTAAGATTAGTAATTTATTTAGTTAGATCAATTCCTTGTGGGATCGACCGTACTTGTCACTGTACTAAGTAATTACTAGATTTTCCTAGCCCTTACTAGATAGAGATAGGAAGGAAAATTAATTTGGTGGTTTAACCACATACTAGTTTATTAGATTAAACCTAGAGAGCTTATTCTAGATTGTTTAATAGAGAGTTTAAATAAAAAAATTATTTTATTTAATGACAACAATGCTTATTGCTATCTATGGTTGGTAATTTTGTTAAGTAATTAGAGATAATTTGGTTATTAATTGCAAAGAAGTTGTCTAGTGTTGGAGAATGACATGTGAACCAATTTTATCCTCATTAATCTCATCTTCATTTAGTTTGAAATTTTACTTTTCTTTTAATTTTAGTTGATTCACTTAAAACACCCTTTACTTGATACTAGTTTAATTAAGAATCAATAACAAAAATAATAATCAATTCTCTGTGAGATCGACCCTTACTAATACTATATTATATAACTACATATTATAGGAGTAGAATGAATTAATTTAGTGTATAACGAAGTATCAATGAGATAAGAGGACCAAGTAACAGGTCGTTTTGGTTTTACTGCCATCGTCATATTTGTCTTCTTTCAGATGGTATGCAGTTTGTTCAAATAATGATCCTTGCTTTGCTTTTGCTCCTCAATTAAATACATTGGCAAGAGACAAGGAAACAAAGAATTGAGTTTAGCAAGGAGAGATGGTGGTTTTATTTGTTTATCTATTTTATTTTCTTCTGGTCAATTGAGATCTGAGAACTCGTAAAGCAAAAAATTAGTAGCGTATTAACAAGTGCACCTTAAGCTTCTGCATATTATGCATTTGAGCTGTCTTAGAATAATTATTCAATGATTTAAAATAAAAATTCTTACTTAAGATTAAAAAGGATGGTTCTACCATAAGCTCTCCCAAAGGAGTTTTTCCATTGATGCTGACATACATATTTTTCGTTTTAAATATAGAAAACTCATATTAAGTTTAGTTGGGTTTTGGTTGGTATACATGGTCCTCAATCCATAGCCTTGGTCTGGAGTATCTATAACTCAAAAAATGCATTTTCCTTTGTAGGATTATCACTTTCGAGTTGGGCTGCTAGGTTAGACTTGTTGGATTAATGTGCACAGATACTTATAACCTTAACATTGAGAGAAATTTAGGTGGATGACTAATATTTTAAATTTGATTAAGTAGATGTCTACTTTTTAAATTTTATAGCTAAATGTCCAGATATACATATTTTTACACTTAGTAGATTTGTTTATCTACCAATTTTAGTTACTGTGCTGAAATGTACTAGGTATATACTTTTTTATACTTGGTATATAAAGTTTTATACTTGGCATATAAGTATATATACCAGATATTTTGCTATAACATTTGACAAAGGGACATTTACTTAAATTGGACCTAAAATTTAGTCATATTTCTAAGGGAAAATTGTGGCAAAAGTACCAATTCTTAGTCGAAATTTATACTTTAATACCCAATCTTTTTTTTTACGGCAATAATACCTTTCGTCCAATTTCTATAGTAACCGTCAAATTTTTCTGTTAACTGCCACATAATGGTGCACGTGTCAACATCTGAGTTTTTAGGCTATTAAAAGTCGTTTCAAAATTATAGAAAAATACGAAAATGAAATTAAAAGTACCAATACCAGAAAATAAACCTGAAACGAGTTTAAAAAAAATCTGTTTTTCTCCACTCTCTCTCTCTCTCTCTCTCTCTCTCTGTCCACCGGATCTTGTCGAAAATCCTTCATTGATCTCTGCAACACTTCGGAAGAAAGAATCCCTAACTATTGTGTGTGAAGGTTGGGGAAATTTGGATCCATTGCATCAATTTTGTGTGAATGGAGTTTTGCAAGTGTAGACCACCACATCCGGTAGTGGTGAGGACGTCATGGACCAACGAAAACCCAGGGAGGAGGTTCAAGTCTTGTAGGAAGCTTCGGTTTAGTAATTTTAGAAGTTTCTTTTTTTTTTTTGAAATATAAGTGATGAAGTAAATTTTTGTTCAGGCTTATGGTGGTTGTGGATTTTTCTACTGGGTTGATCCAGAAATGTGCGAGAGATCAAAGAGAGTAATACCAGGATTACTAAGAAGAATTCGTGATTTAGAAGCAGAGGAATCATCATTTGATGAAGGTGAAGTTGGTGCTAGGCAGAGTTACACTACAGCTTATGATAGTTCAGGGATAAGAGGAGGGCTTTCATGTGTTGCTGAAAATATGCCGAGATATAATGAGGAAGTTAAAGCAAATATGTGTGAAAGAGTGGGGAAAATTGTACTGGTTTTTACGGTTGTAATTGCCATTGTTATCTGGTTAACTTGAGATATTGATATAATGGTGTAGTTAGTTTTATTAGTTAGTGTAAAAAAAATGTATGCAGCATTTGGTACTAAACTCTGAAGCAGTAGTTGTAATGGTTGAAATTTGTCATTGCAATATCAATGTACCAGTTTATTTTTGCAATTCAAGCTGAGTTGTTTGTGTTTGTTAATAGCGTTGTAGTTAAATTTTGAATATGAGAAGGATTGTTAAAACAGAACATGATATAAGTAAAATGGCAAACTGATTTTGTATAGAATGACCATTTATGTCTCAAAAAGATTACATAAGTCATGTACATTGTAAAATACCAGACGAGGTATAAAGTTCCTGCACCTAGTTCTAACATTTAGTTCCTGTAGCGGTAATAACAATCCAAAAAAACTATCACCAAAAGCTACAACTATGCTACTTATGTGCATCTCCAAAACTTGATGCAGTTTTTTACAGTACATCCCTAATGGTCAAATATAAATGGCCACTCTAAGTAACTTCCATATCAGTTCATGTTTGCTCCTGTTGGAGCACTGGCGTTTGCAGCAGTTTTTCTGGCTTTCTACTTTTCTCGCCTTTCTCTTCTCTTGATTGTCTCATCAGTAGGGTTTTTCTTAGGTGGACGACCTTTCTTCTTTTGAACTGGGGCCTGCAAAAATCCAATACAGAATTGGCTTCAAGATGTATATAAAAACTGAGGAACCTACAAAACTGAAACTAATATATTCATACCTCTATAAATGTTTCATTCTCACAAGTGGACCTGAAATGGCCTCTCTGTCTGCAGTTGGTGCAATGAGTTACTTGGCCAGTTTTCTTCAGTTTGGTTGCACCAGCAGGTGGTTCATTTGCTTCTCTTCTCCTTGATTTTTTTGGCCTGCCTGGTAAATTATGTTCAGTTGGAGGAGATATTGGATTCAGTCCTGTTTGAGGCCATTTGTCTGGGCTAGGCATTGGTTCAACCACACATGCATATGCCTTAACAAAAAATTCTTTCTTGTAGTAGTCATGGACATAGTCCATAATGTCCAGCCCCATACTCCAAATGCTTACAATTGCATGGCCACAAGGGATTCCTGTCAGCTGGAACCTCCTACAGGCGCACATTTTGGTATCCAAGTTAACCACAAAAACCTCATTGTTTTTATAGGTAACCTGGAACTTCCTAGCTGTAGCTCTGGTTGTTATACAACACTTTCCGATTGCTTTATTGTCTTCAATAACCTTTAGAATTCTTTTCCCAACAGGTTTGTTCCATTTCTCCACACTTTCCTTTTTTATGCAAAATCTACACATCAACCAGAATCTGATTTTCTCCAACAAAGCCACAATGGCTTTATCTCTGGCATCTAAGATAGATGAATTAAAACTCTCAGATATATTGTTTAATAGAATATCACATTTCACTCCCTCAGAAAAAGTTGACCTTGTCCATTAGTTAGAAAACAAAATAGAAAAGGTAAAATAAATGAGGAAAAAAAACTAAAAAGGAAAAAAAAATACCGTGTATTGCCTAATTTACACTATTTTAAACCGACTCTTTTTTTAAAATAAAATTTGTGAAATTTACACCCAGTACCTCTTTTTTTCTTTATATTTTATATATATCCTTTTTTTAAAAAAAAATTGTTTCACAATATTCTTTTTTTCTGACATACATTTCATGTGTAAAGTATGTATAAAGACATTTATAGTATAAATATTACTGATAATTTACATTTATAGTGTAAAATATACCTATGGTCTATATTTTGAAATGTACACAATCTTTTAGGTATAACTTTTATTCATAAAATATATACCATATTATACATTTTATGTCTAAAATTCTTGTAATATACATTTCTCAAAAAATAGGAATAAAACAGTTATCTTTGAATAAAAATAAAATATATATATATATGTGTAAATATGCTTAAAAAATGTGTTTTGTGAAAATTTCCCATAAAATTTTTCAAAAACTCTATAAGATTTAATTTTAGGATAATGTTAGGGTCCCAACTATTGTATTTGTGCATATTTCACACATAAATACATACCTTTAAGAAAAATATTCTTGACATAAAATTAAATTTAAGTATTTGTGAAATATAACATACAAAAGCTAGTACTATGTGTAAATTTCTCTTTGAAAAGTAGCCATGAAAATTCGTTTTGACCCGAATTACACATAGTTAGGTCAATTTACCTTTGTACATCTTAATTCCCAGTCCAAATGTAACCATAACAATCTAGCGTAGTCCAATTTAACTAAGGCCTAATATGGCAAGTTCAAGCTTAGCCCACTAACCAAATTGCAGAAATCGGAATATAAAATTAAGGATAATGCTTAGTCCTGATTATTATACTAAATTTTTAATACCAACACATGTGGCACCTGGCATTTGATTGTCACCACTCAATTGGTGATAATGTTTAATCTATTTGTGGTAAGTTTTAATACACCAAGTGAATTGTGACAACCTACATACCACACTTTCCTCATTTAGTTTACCTTTTCCATTTCTCCACACTTTCCTTTTTCATACATGTTTTTTGGAGAAATATGTATCACAATGATTTTATACATGAAATATATATCGTGATGGTATACACTTCATAAATAAAAATTATACCTAAAAATCGAAATATATTTCAAAATGTAGACTATACATATAAAATTTAATTGTAAATAAAAACTATAGGTATATATATCGGAAATATATACCATACATATTTTATACATGAAATGCATACATAAAAAATGGGTATTTTTGAAATAAAATAAAAATAAGGTATTTGTGAAATATAAGACATAAAAATGAGTACTGGATATAAGGCACAAAAACAAGTACCAGGTGAATTTTTCAAAAATATTCCTAGAAATGTCATTTTGCACAAAACTACTAGTTTTTTTTTTTGCTCAGTTTCGGGATCTAGGGTATTCTATTATTTCAATGCTTGAACTGAAAACAGTTCAATCTCGTGATGTTTATCTTGGCCTCCCAACTATTGTTGAAAAAAGTGAAAAAAGAAATTTTGAAGGCATTAAGGAGCGGGTCTGGAAACAGGTATAGGCTTGGAGACAGAATATGTTTTTTGTAGGGGATAGAGAAATTTTGATTAAGGAGGTGCTTCAGGCAGTTCCTACCTATGTTATGAGTTTATTCAAGCTCCCTATTAGTCTTTGTGATGAGATTCAGTCATTATTTCTATAGTTTTGTGGGGGCAGTAAGGATGGACATAGAAAAATACCATAGATTAAATGGGATAATATTTGTTTGCCTAAAGGACTAGGAAGGCTGGATTTTAGAGACCTACATCTTTTTAATCAAGCTCTTGTGGCTAAGCAAGCTTGGAAACTCATTTCAGAACCTTAATCCCTTACTGTTTTGGTACTCAAAGGTAAATACTTTCAACAGTCTTCCTTTTTGTTAGCTGATGCTAAGGCTAATTCTTTGTGGCTTTGGAAGAGTTTTATTTAGGGTAGGAATTTACTTATTAAGGGTTGATGTTGGCAAGTTGGTAATCACACTTCGATTAAATTTTTTTGATGACTCTCTCAAGACCAACAACTTTTAAGACCATTACTCGTAGTACCTCTCCTCAGATGGTTAGTGATTTTATTTCTCATCTTGGAGTTTGGAATGAAGAGGCTATAAGAGCTCATTGTTATCCAGTAGATTATGAAGCTATCTTAGCCATTCCACTATGCTTTGAAGATACAATAGATAAATTGATCTGGTACTATGACCGTAGTGGAAGGTATAATGTGAAGTCTGGTTACTGATTGGTGTTAATAGAGACCATATCGACTAGTTCCGCTTCTTCTCTTACAAATAAATGGTGGAAGGGTTTATGGAAGTTAAATATCCCACCTAAAGTTTGTATCCTAGTATAGCATATTTTTCATGATGCTCTCCCAACAAAGACAAATCTCTTTAGTCGTGGGGTTGTTATTGATAGTGTCTGCCCTCTTTGCCGATGTGGCTAGAAAGATGTGAATCACTATTTTCTTTTATGTGAGCGAGCAGAAATAGTGTAAGTATTTTTGATCTCTGGGATGTCATCAGACTACTATTATGCTGCCCTATGGATGTTTTTCTTCCCACTCTATTCTCATGAGTTCATAAGGATACCTTTGAACTTTTCTGTATTTTACATTGAGCTCTTTGGAATGATCGCAACAACGTTGTTCATGGGAGATGTGCTCGGATAGAGTATGAACTGGTTGATATTTGCAGAAGTTATCTTGAGGAGTTTCATCTCTTCTCCTCTCACTTAGCTTATGTTTCGTCTTTACTAGTGCATCCTCACAATGGCCACTGGCTATCCCTAGTTCATGGGCAACTGAAACTGAACTCTGATGTAGTGATTAGGGATGGAACTCGCTTTATTGGTGCATGCGGTATTATTCGAGATAGTTCTGGAATAGTACTTTTAAGTTGGGCAGTGAAGATTCAAGATAACTTCTCAGTTATACTTGGTGAATTAATGGCTATGCGCGAAGGATTGAGAATAGCTCTTGAAAAGGGGTTCTCTGTTTCTATTATTGAAACTGATGCTACCGAAGTTATTTCTCTGTTTCGGTCTTGTGACTCGTTCTCGCCTTTCTTTTCAGTTATTTTTGATATTAGACAAATTTTATCTAGTGCTAGGATTAGTTCTTGTTGTCATGTTTCCCGATTTGGAAATATGGTAGCCCATTTTCTAGCCTCTTCAGCTTTTGTTTTCTTTGAGAATAAAATTTGAGTTAATTCATGCTCTTTTTTTATCTTTCCCTATGTAATAGCTGATTACTTGGAATAAGATTCTATTTTCTCCCTAAAAAAAAATATTTTCTTTTGGGCCGAAACACTACTAGTTAGGTCCATGTCCCATGTACAAATATGTGGAATAATGGAAACATATACATATTGGAGGACGAAGGTTGTATCCGAATGCTCTACTTCTGGGGAATTAGTTTAATACATGTCCCTTTTATTTTTAAGGTAATGTCCATTTGTTTGGTCGTAATTTTTCTGTTTTCTCACCAGTTCATACATATAATGTCCTCCAGACTTCGTTTCATTTCATTGCTCTAAAAGGCCAACTAAACTTTTGGCATAAAACTACATAAAAAAAATGATTAATATTAGTACTAGGTAGAAAGTATATTGCAAATGAAGCAAATATTTCCTCGCATATCAAATTGCAAGTAGGTATGGCCGATTTTCGTGATTTTTTTTTCTTTTTCTTAAATGTTTTTTAACACTCCCATAAGATAGGATTGTGAATTGCTTTTTTACCGAGCATTTTTTTTCCTAGTTTATTTTGAAAAGGAATTTGGCCAAAACCAAAATTAGGTCATTCTCTAAAGTATTTTGAAATAATGGAGGACATCTTTCCTAAACAAACAATAAAAAAGAGAGCATATTATCAATTAAAAGAACTATTAAAGTAATATTGTTATTTTTGGGATAATATAAAAAAAACCGTCATTTTTAGAATTTAAATTAGGATTCTTAGGAGTGTGAGAGGGGAGGGGTTCGAATCCTAATTAGGCCAGTTTATATATAAATTTCATAATAATTTTTTTTAAAAGAAAATACTGTTATTTTTGGGATAATATAAAAAAAAAAAAACCCATCACTTTCAGCCGAAAAAAAATCACTTTTTTTCATTAATATCAAATAAAATATTCTATTTGTGTTTTCTATAAAATCTCACCAGATTCACATATAATTATTGATTAGTATTCACAAAAATAATTAAAAGGCAACCATCTAGATTAAAAAAAATGATCTGTAATCTCTCTGAAATGCAAATGTAATACATTAGAAACACACATTTTTTTTGAATTATATTATTTGTTTTCAAAATTTAAACACGTTCGATTTTAATAATTTTAACTATATATGTAGACACGGTAAGATTTGATAGAAAAATATAAATATGAAGTTTTATTTAATATTAGTGAAAAATCGTGAGTTTTTTTTTCTTGCTAAGAGGCTAAAAGTCATGTTTTTTTATATAATCCTTTTTTCTTATTAAAAAATAATATTTTATTTTTGTTTTTGACATTATCCCTTTTTCTTATAAAAAAATAATATTTTCATTTTTTTAAAGAAATTCAATAGGAGTAGGACGGCAAAATTGAAAATATGTTAACAAGTGATGGCAAAAGAAGCCATTGGTCGGTTCAAAGAAAAGAAAAAAAGTATATATAAACAAATGGGCAACAGCACCGAGAATGCCCTAACACCTCACCCTTGACGCGTAGGGTTTCTTCCGATTAGCTTCTCTCACCTCTTGCCGCATATAAATTCCGTGCTTTCCAGTCATCTTCATCTTCTTCCAAGAGATATTAATCCTAAACCACGCAAAGTAGATACAGATAACAGGGTTCGCCTCTTGGGTTTCTTGTCTTCAATTCTCCAATTTTTCCCTAAGGTAAAAAGCTTCTTATATTCATCTATGTCCATCGATTATGATTGTGCATGCTTCTTATTGCTTTATTAGTTGTTTTGATTGTATGTATTTTGTTCGATCGGAGCTCAGTTACCTTGTTCCGCCATTGATTTTGTAGATCTGAAGGTTTGTAATTCATGTTTCTTGATTGATTTGTTTTTGGCGTAATTTATCTCAGAAATTGGTTTGTCCTAATCTAGAATTGTAATCTATTTGGTTTTTGTTTGAATTTGTGTGTTTAATCGTTTAATTTGGATCTGTTTCAGGGTAGAACGGTATTGAATTTCGCGATCGGTGGATTTTTGTGTGATTTTTCGTGTTTAATGTGATTATGGTTTATATTTGTATTGAATATACTCATTCCTGTTAGGGGTGTTGAGATTGAATGATATTTATGAAAGATAATAGTGGTTTTATTTATCAGTAAGCTTATACGTGAGCGGTTAAAGAAGAAGATTTGTCAATAAGTTTGAATTTATATTCTATTGTTACCATGATGCATATAAACTGTGGTTTTATCCTCAAAATAAGCATGCTAGGTGTTGGGTGAAGGAATGATGAAGATGATCTAGTTGCTAGTATTTAATGGGTATTTTTATATATGCGTTTAACGGCTAAACGATTGATCATGTTTTGGGTTTTGGAAATAATTATAACTCTATTTGTACTATAAGATTAGATGATGCGACTCAGTTTGTTGTTTGAATTTGGAAATACATGGATTATATTAGGCTTTTATATTATCTCCCTTTTATATATGGTTCCTGTTCCTGGAAGAATTGAGATATTAGGGATTTAGTCCAGTTATTAAACAAATGTGGGATGAATTTTTCTAACATAATGGTTGTTTATGTTTGCAATTATTGGTGTTTTAATTAATTTTAAATGCCATTAGTGGGTAATTATTTACTGCGATGATTGGTGGATGGAATATCTGATTTTTGCTTTATGATTTAATAGCTTATTTTTATCTGTCAGTCTTTGCTTCTGTAATACAACACACTGATTCTGAGAAATAATACAGTTTTAACAGGAAGTTGGCAGTTAAGTCTGCTTAGTTTGCACTTCGTAAAAGTGGAGGGCGTCAAGTTTGAAGCTTTTTTTATGTCTGAGCGGGCCTCTCTCTTTTTGTCATCAATTGGATTGCTTGGAGAGTATTGTCCTACGTCCAGAAAAAAGAACAGACATACTGCGGATAAAGTCAGCTGCATGCATCTTGGGTTATTAGAGGGCTGTACAACTCACTTCCTCGGTTACCTGTTTATGCGACCTTTTTTAGTTGCAAATAACTTGTCTCAAAAAGGAGGATCTCGAGTTGCACGAGGCAATTCTGCTGGTCACTTGTGCCCGTTCTAATAAAATTATATATTGTCTGACTCTCATAAAGACAAGATGGCTCTGCAAAATATTGGTGCTTCAAACCGTGATGATGCCTTCTATAGGTATAAGATGCCAAAAATGATTACTAAGATTGAAGGCAGAGGAAATGGCATCAAGACTAACGTTGTTAATATGGTGGAAATTGCTAAGGCCTTAGCTAGACCTGCTTCCTACACCACTAAGTATTTTGGCTGTGAACTTGGGGCCCAATCCAAATTTGATGAGAAGACTGGAACTTCTCTTGTGAATGGGGCTCACGACACTGCAAAACTTGCCGGACTTTTGGAGAACTTCATCAAGAAATATGTTCAATGCTATGGATGTGGGAACCCTGAGACAGAGATAATAATAACGAAGACGCAAATGATTAACCTCAAATGCGCAGCATGTGGGTTTGTTTCGGACGTTGACATGAGGGACAAGCTGACAACCTTTATTATTAAGAATCCTCCCGAGCAGAAGAAGTCATCAAAAGACAAAAAGGCAATGAGGAGAGCTGAAAAGGAGCGGCTCAAGGAGGGTGAAGCTGCTGACGAGGAGCTGAAGAAGCTTAAGAAGGAGGCAGGAAAGAAGAAAGGCACTTCTGCTAGTTCTAAAACAACAAGCAAGAAGAAAAGCAGTGGTTCAGATGAGGATCACTCTCCTGCTCACAGCCAGGCTGATGAGAATGATCAAGTAGCTGCTGACGATGATGACGAGGATGACGTTCAGTGGCAGACAGACACATCCTTGGAGGCTGCTCGGCAACGTATTCAGGAGCAGTTAAGTGCTGTCACTGCTGACATGGTCATGCTTTCCACAACAGAAGAAAAGCAAAAATCAGGGAAGAAGTCTCCAGAGCTTGAAAAGAAACCGGAGAGTAATGGACATGAGAATGGCAGTGCAGGTAGCACCAATCACGGAAATCTAGTTGAGGAGATAAAGGGATACCTGAAGAAGGGCTCTTCTTTAAGCCAGCTTCAATCCTTCCTGGGATCACTCTCTGGAACACCCCAGGGAACCATGGATGCGCTCCTCGAAGCTCTCTTTGGAGGTGTTGGAAAGGGGTTTGCAAAAGAGGTGACCAAAAAGAAGAATTACTTGGCAGCAGCCATTCAAGAGGGAGGAGGATCTCAGATGATACTGTTGCACGCCCTCGAGTCCTTCTGCGGGAAGGCAAGCCCAGATGCAGCAAAGGAGGTGGCCTTGGTTCTGAAAGCCCTTTATGACGGCGACGTGTTGGAGGAGGAATTCATACTGGAGTGGTATCAGAAGGGTCTGGCAGGCGAGAACAAAGGCTCCCAACTGTGGAAGAATGTTAAGCCCTTCGTGGAGTGGCTTCAGAGTGCCGAGTCTGAATCCGAGGAGGAGTGACTCTGGAGGCACTTATTGATGCTGTACTTGTGATGGTCGTGTCTTCTTGTTTTATTCTGGTTGGCTTTTCAGTGTCATCTCTCCTAGTTGTTCTTGTGTCGTCCTTGAATAAAGGGAAGGCCTTTTATTTGGACTTCTGGTACATAGGTTTCTCTAATAGCACTCTAGTGCTTGGTCATTGTCTGTGTGGTTGTGTGGTCTTTGGTTTTCTTCGGGTGCTGGTGTTATGATGTTTGATATGTTTTAGACATACTTGACTAATAGTTGTTAAAGTGGAGTTTGATATTATGAAGTTGGGTGTTGTTTCATTTTCCTTCCTCTATTTTATGTCTTTCTTTCATAAGTAGTTCGGTTGGGAAATTTTTTTTTTTTGCTATTGGTGGGTCATTCCTCAAAATTATTGCATGTTTAACTTTATTTCATTTAAAGGAGACTTGGCTACACTTTCTTTTGGATTTGATGACTGATTAAAAAGTTGAAAAAACGGAAAACAAATTTGGTTTTGATTAGGAGTGGAATCAACTAAGGCATTTAAACTTAGATGGTAATAAATTCTCGGACAGGATTAATGAAATCTACTAAATAATAAAACTTAGATGGTGATGAAGTGTTTTAAAGTTTAAAGCCTTAAGTAGGGACTAACATAGTAAGGCTAACAGATGAATCTTCAAGGTAAAATTTTCCCGTGAAAAATGGGTCGAGGACGCTATTTGAGTTGAGCAACATTTTTGTTAAACCGTACACAGTCCTAGATTCTAGAAGATTCTTGTTCATTTCTTTTTCTATTTTTCATAGTTATTTTTAAATTAAAATTTAAATTAAACTGAATGAAGAATATGCTAGAATTGTCTACCATCCATTGGGAAGAAAAAGAAGAAAAAAAAAAAAAAAAGGAAAAGGAGAAAGGTAGTGCATGCAAAATATCCCCACCGAACTCTATTTAAATTAGATTATTTGTTTTTTAGGATTGCACATTTTTTTTTAATATTCTTTAGGGTGTTCACAATAAGATTTGGCCGGTTTGAACTTCCTTTCACTGCACCGAACCGCATATGCGGTTTAGCTATAATTACAAACCGTATGGTTTGATATGGTAGATGTAAATAGGCTAAATTACACCTATATTTTGCAGTGCGGTTTTCACAGTATAAGCTTTGGGCTTGATAGATTTAGAGGCTCATTACTATTTTAGCTTGTTTTTTATCGACTTTTAAAAATTGTTAAAATAAACACAATCAATTAAATTACAAAATTCAAAATCAAAATTGAAAGTAAAATATGTTACAACCCAATAAATTAATATCTAAAATAAATTAAAATAAATTAAACTACAAAATCTAAGATGAATACAAAAACAATAATAACAAATCTGTTCATTCATCTTGGACTTTTTTCTCAAACCGAAGCTTTTGGGGGTGTTGTGAAATAAGTTGGGCTAGAAATTATGTAAAAAGCTGAATTATGTGTTATACATACTAAAATCTAATTTTTTTAAAAAAAATTAAATTTATTTATTTATAGCCGATTTAGTTTGAATCGCAAAATTAAATTGCTAAATCGCAAAACGAACTGAGCGATTTCTGCGGTCTAACAATTTTCTTGAACACCCCTAATATTCTTTCTTGATCTAATATGTAAATTTTACTTTTATGTTATTGAAATATTAATTAACGTGTACTTATATTAAGTTACCCCTAAATTAAATAAGAGTAACACTAGAGATACTAATAACTTACACCACATGAGTTGGTATTCATATCAATCACTAAATTTTGAATAGTGTGATCCTATTCATAGATAAAATAACAATTTTATTGAATACGACATTATTAGTGTAACTTTTTGGTATCCGAATCATTATTCATTAAATAATAGAATTCACCTGTTAAATAATCACACTGAAAAAGAAAGTACGAGAGAGGGTTAAACAATTATTATTATTATTAAATTTTTTTTTTTATCTGCCATTGTTGGGTGGAATTTCATGGATGGCACTCGACTTGGGCTCGTTACGTCCGCCGATATAAATAGTAGAAAAACAGAGAAGGTTTGAGCTTGTTCTTCACTGGTGAAGAAGTAATAAGGGCAGCGAGGCGGGGCATTTTTTTTCATTTTTGGCCAACTTCTGTTAGGGTTTATAGAAATCGAAACAGAGATCAGAAAATTGTCCATTTCAATGGCGACGGTTTCTCTCTCGAACCAATCCCTAAATTCTCTTCTATCTTCCGCTTCTTTCACCTCCTCAAAGCCCAAGCCCTCCATGCCCCTACTCCTTACTCCCTCGACTCTTCGTTTTCACGGTCCCCGCCTTCGCCTACGCAATCCAGTTCCAGAATTTTCGTGCGTCGTCGGCTCTTCAGCGGCCCACAAGACCAGCCGCTCCCGCTTCGTGCCCCTTCTCGCTGCGCGGGACTCCGCTTCCTCTGTACGCTTCTTCTTCTTCTTCTTGTTCGTCTTTTTTGTATTTTTAATCGTATTTGTAGGTTTGACTTTGGATTGGAATTGGTGGTGTCTTGTTCTGGTTATGAATTGAGATATGGTCTGTTGGAGTGCCTTGAGCTAGAGCTATAAGGACTCTTTTGTCTAAGCTGGTGTAATTCCTGCTACTTTTGCTTTTTGTCTTTTTATTCTTCGAAAAATAATTAATGTACCCCTTTATGAAATGTGCTGGAGTTGTATTCCAGAAATTTAAGTGATTGTGTATTCGAATTGTGGTATTTGGAATAGTAGGTTTGGCAAGAGAAATTTCTGGGTTAGAATCTCCTGAGAATTTTATTTGGTAGTCAATGGCAGGGTCAACTGCCATCTTAGTTAAACATGAGTACAAATCCGAATTGAGGGTTAACATTGATTGCATAATGGACCCAGCTTAACGTGACTTCAGAGTCAGAAAAGCTCTATAGGCCATCGGCAGTGACGTTTGAGTTGAGTACTCATCAAGTCAAGCTCAAAACGAAATAGTTGAAGCATTTCCCCAATTGTAGTTCATATTGTATGTTTTGATGTATCATGCATGCATTTACTGAGAACCTATTTTCTATTGGGTAGTGTTGCATGACGTACTTTTGAAATGATTTTCGATATTCAATCTTCTGTAAATTTTAGTTTCCAGTATTATTAAGCCTTGTGATATTGGTAGTACTTATGTACTTGGTAATGTGCAGAATGCTTTCCCTTTGTCTTCCATGGTGATGCTTTAGTGTCACAGCAACAACACTTAAACCTACTTGAATTTTTGTATAATACTTTGTATTATTTTGTTTATGCTCGTTGTCTGTTTTTAATCCAGACAGAAAGTTTGAATGGAGCAGAACAAAATGGGGAATTAAGTTTGAAGTCCCTCATTAAGGTTTACAAGGAAGCTATCCTTGAAGGAGATGAAACCACTGTATCTGCCATTGAGTCTAGGATGGACTTGATTGGAAATGACAAGGACGAATTGGTCCAGAAAGTGTCAACTTTGACGGAAGAAATAAAGTCTGGGAAGGAGAAATATATCCGCTTACAAGCAGATTTTGATAATTTCAGGAAAAGAACCGAGAAGGACAGACTTTCCATAAGGACTGATGCTCAGGGAGAAGTAATTGAGAGTCTTCTGGCCATGGTGGACAATTTTGAGAGGGCCAAGCAACAACTCAAACCTGAAACAGACAAGGAGAAAAAGATTGATGCCAGTTACCAGGGTATTTATAAACAGTTTGTGGAGATAATGAGGAGGTTGCGTGTAGCTGTTGTACCAACTGTAGGAAAGCCTTTTGATCCTGCGGTAAGTGTCTGATGTAAGAATTATTTCAGATTTAATTTTTAATGCAAACAGATTTTTAGGTCGAGTTTTCATTTTCGTTACGTGTGGTTTGCTCGTTTGATATTTAAAATTTTTGAAGTTGAAAGCTTTTGGCCTTGCCCTGTCCCAAATCTTTCACTACTTCCTAAATTTGAAGCGGTGTTGGAGTGGAGATGTGATTGTGAATAAAATCTAAAGGGTGAACAACTTGGGGATCCCATCTCTGGCATCAAAGTAACAAGATGCCTTTAAATTTGTTAAACACGTGTTTGTATTTATATTCATTTATTTATTTTAAGTTTGTCTGTTGTTCAATGTTTAGTTCTAATATGTTCCTTGATCTTTGTAATTCAAGTACTGACAAGATGCATCTGGAAATTAAATACTTGATTTTTGTACTTTCGAATTTATAGTGTTCTGTTTATTGTTTAGTATTAACTGGATGTCTGTTATGGCTACATAATCTGTTACTTGCTCTAACGTCTAAACCTATGCTTTTGTGTATGTCTTTAATGGCAAAGTCATAAACATAATCCAGTTTTCAGACTATCACATGGTTTGACATCTTAGACATTCTTAACACAAAATTAGAAACAAAATAGGGCAGGTGTGGTGGGGGTGGTGAGGTGTGCAATGGAGTTTGAGATGACTCTTGTGCGAGTTCCTAACCTACTTTCTTAGAAGGACGTTTCTAAAACTATAACTTATGAGATGACTAACAATAGAGTACATAGCTTGATGCCTGGGTGTGAAATCATTAGCATATAAATTGAAATGCAACTTCATATATTTTCCAGTGCCATATTCTAAGGATTTTACTGTTATTTTATTACAGCTGCATGAAGCCATTGCACGTGAGGAGTCCCAAGAGTTCAAGGAAGGCATAATAATTCAGGAATTTCGTCGTGGCTTTCTACTTGGAGATCGGCTTCTAAGACCAGCAACAGTAAAAGTCTCTTCGGGTCCTGGCCGAAACGCAGGCTCAACAGCTACTTCCAAATCATCAGGGACAGCTGCAGCAGCAGCTGGAATAGATGAACGATGATATGACGTCTGGGCATAATCTCTTCCATAAGCCAACCTGGTATTTTCTTGGCCCACAAACGTTCTGTTGTTGTTGTTATTGGTTAACTTTATTCTCGTCCTAGCCAGGTTAATTTAATTTCAATCAGTATTGCATTGGAGCTCTACAACGAGATTCATTTCACAGCCACTATACCTGCTATAATTCTGTTCCCAAAGGTAGGCAGAGAGACCGTGTAACTTGAGATCTGTTCTTGTGTTTACCAATTGGTTTTTAATAAGATAGCGTGATTCATTATATTAACTGTGTCCACTTTTTGGTGTCATTGGCCCTACAAATAGATGTAATGAAATTCTCTGAAATCAATTTGATATGTTCTTCATTTCTTATGCGGTGTTAGGTATTTCCAATTCTTCTTTGTGGTGACTACTCTGGTCCTTCCGTCCAATTTCCTTCAAATTTTAGACGAGATTCACTGTAAGATACCTAAATTTTACCAGCACACGCAACGAGATACATATATATATATATATATATACTAGTGACAAAATAGGCACGTGACCTGTTGTTTTTCTTAAAAATATTATATATAAATATAATTTAATTACTATAATTCAAATCTTATATTATTTAGTATTGCTTACTAAGAATAATTCAGTGAAGAAAAATAGGAAATTAAGAAAACAATAACGAAATTAAAAAAAAAAGAAGTTTATCTGTTTCATTTTTATATAAAAAATAATATTAAATTTATCATATAAAAAAAGGATCAATTTCATATTTATTTATGTAAGATCAATTTTAGGTGGCGGTGTATCTATTTGGGATTACGAAAATGGACAATTAGAAATAGGGTTGGATACATATGAACGTGTAGCCGCCATTGAAACGCGTCATTAGCTTTACAGAATTTCTTTCTTTCTTTTTTTTTTTTTTTTTTTTTTGAGTTACTCTGATGGTCTTGAATTGAGGTTAATCGGTGAAGTTGACGTCGGCGAGGGTTTGGCTTGGGAACCTCGTAGAGAAGGTTACATTTTGAGTGCTTCATTGGCTCATAACATAAGTTTGTGGGATTTGTCTGCTCTGCCTCAACCAAAAACGCTCTCTCCAGTCCATGTTTTTGGGGTATTTTAATATAAATAAGACAAAGAAAAAAGAAAAGAATATTTTAAAAAGTAACCAAGCAGCTCCTTATTCGCTTATTCCAGCCGTTTATTTCTTTTTCTATAATAGTAATAGATATATATATATATATATATATATATATATATATATATTATTCCATCCACCTAGATAGCTCGAATTATATCCCGTACTTTGCAAGGTGCTTTGTTAGCTTTTTGTCTTTGGCTGCAAGCTCTAAGTTGGGGCAAGTGGGACTTTTTGTCAGCTGTTACGTACTCTTGATTTGTCTCGCAAATAATTGTTTATTGTTGGTAGTTATCGTCGTGTAAATTAGGAAGTGTATCTTCTAGCTTACACTATGTTTGGTAGGACACGGAGAGGACGGGAAGAATTGGGGGCTTAGGAAGGAGGAGTATTGTGAAGAGGAAGAAAAGATGACAATCCTTTCAATTGTCTGGTAGAGGGGTTGAGAATTGGAAGCATATATGACTATTTATTTATTTTCAAATTAAAGGATGGAAATTTTATTATTTAGTCATATCGTTCGAAACATAAGTAGCAATACAACTAGGAGTTTCTCCAATCTAAAATATAAAAAGAGTTTTCTGAAGATCTAAGCTTTTGCAAGTGCATGGGCAAGTGTGTTTGCATTACGGGAAACAATTTTACAAGAAGCACGCCTGCTAGAACTCAGAAGAGTACACGTGTAGAGCAATAAGATCAATAGCAGTAGCAGACACGTCGCAATTATTGGCACGAACTGGGCTGGCTCGAACTGCCCGGACAATATGAGCTGATTGACTCTCCAAAACTTTCACATGGAAGCCTCTTTCATTGGCATTCAACACAGCTAAATTACCAAGGGCTAGGAAAAATATAAATTATTTGTCTTATTTGGTTTGTCTATTTGAATGTGTGTATTTAAATAAAAATTGTGGAATGAGTTATAATTGGAATGAGAAAGATTTGAAGTAAAATAAAGTGGAATGAGTTGTAATTAGAACGTGAGACATTAGAATAGATTATTCGAAAACAAAGAGAGAGCTTTGTTCCCATTCCGAGAAGAAAAAAATTATTTCAATGGTTGATGTGACTGATGCGACATCAGAAAAACTGAACTGTTAAAATAAACACCTATTCTAATAGACCATTTGAATGGAAAAATTGAAATTGTTAAAGCAAACCCTCGTTCTAATAAGTATAATTTTAAAATGAGTGAGAATAGATGAACTAAATGGGATCGCAGGCCGAAGATTTATTATTATTATTATTATTACGTTTTTTTTATCTCTCTGGCCACAAGATGTCCCAAATCCTTTTTCTTTTCGTGATATTTTTATAACATCATTTTACACTATATCTATTAACTCTATATACTAAGTGTGTATAAGCACTTCATGGTTCACTTCTTTTTCTCCTCTTATATCCTTAGCTTTTTAACTTTTTCCTTCTTGAATTTCAATATAATAAAGTAACTTATTTGTTTTATAGGGATATAACAGACACTTTAATATTTCTTTCCTTATATGTCCTGAAAAATAAGGTTAATTTGGTCATTTTACTTTCAATAAAAGAAAAAAAACTGAAAGAATTTTTTTAAACGTTGGCTACAAAAACGATATGTATAACTGGCCCAATATTGAAGCCCAATTTCCCTAAGATCAGTTTTGGGTGGCTATTGAACTATGCGCTTCATCATTTTGTTGGTGGATTGATTTTTTTTTTTTTTCCAGTTTACGTTCAGAGAAAGTAAGAGAAAGTAGGCGGGGGGTAGCTGAGGAGTGATTGACAGGTATCTCTGTTTATGTACTTTGTGTGGGTTCTATACCCATATATGCGACAAATTGGAGGGAGCCGTCAATTATTCTCTTTGCCTGAAAACTTTTTGGCTTTTCTTTTTCTTACTGTTTTCTGCTGGCTATTGAAGGAAGCGTTTCATCATTTGGTTTTAGCGGTAGACGGTGATTGATTTTTTGCTTCTCAGTTTCTGATTAGAGAAAGAGAGGCGGTGGTTGATTGGGGCTGATATATATGCTTATTCGTTTAGAAACTTAAAGCTGTTCAGAAGTGTTTCAGAGAAGAGAATTTCTGAAGGTGAAATTGTAAGAGGTAGGTAGAATATAAACTTCAAAAAATGTAAATAAATAAATTTATTACTTCAAATACATGTTAAAATAGTATTTTTATCAACTATTTAGCCTCTTCTTTTTTTTTTTCTTTTTTTTTTCTTCACTAACTGTTAAGCGGTGAGTCAATGACAGTGCAATAGCGGTGGACTGCCTTATATGCTTTTTTCTTTACTTTCTCAGTGGGCATATCTTTGAAGCTTATATTGAAGCGTACATTGACAGAAATCTCTCTTCTTTTCAATATTTAAGTGCCCCCAGAAGACATAATTCAACATTTATAAAGTTTTAAATTTGCAATCCGTGATTCCTTTACCCTTTCTGCAAATTTTTTACTCTCTTTAATCTATTGGACAAGTTTATTTTTCGATTTCTCGTCTCTGAAACATCTTTTTGTATTAAATCTACATGTTAAATCATGTTATGAAATTAATTCTTATCATTCTATAGCTCAGCCGTGGTGATTTAATTTTCTTTGCTAATTCGTTTTTGGGTTCTCACAACTTTTTTTCGTTTCTTCTCTTCTTCTTGTTTTTTGTTATTTTGTAGGTTTCAGTATGTGCAGCTGATAGTAGTGCTTAACATCAAGCAGCTGTTTTTGGAGACGATGTCATAAATTGCTTGATTCAACATAATGGGAGACTTTTACTCTGTTTATTTTATGTTTGTGATTGCTCTTTTCTTTAACCATTTTTGGTGCAAATAATCTCAGATGGTATACCGGACTGTAATTTGCAAAGCAAAGTGAAGGGGTTTAAGGATACTCCAGTTGATGATCTACTAACAGCAACTTTAAAAGTTAAAAGAAATTTTATTTTGTTTAATACTGACATTACAAATTGGTTGTTATTTGATTTGAGAGTTTTGCAAAGGTTATCAATAATTTTTTTGTTTTAGTTTTAATAATACATCTAATGATTACATTTCGTATATTGAATATACAATTTAGGCCCTTATAGAGATAAGAAATTAGGGATATTGACATTCCTGAGAACATTTCCTTTTTGAATCAAGAACTCTGAGTACCAGCGAGAGTGCTACGACTGTGGACACAGGTTTGATGGTCATCTATATTTAATATATTGTTCTTGTTCTAACTAGAAAGTTCGTGATGATTATATCATCTTGTTCATTCTTTATCACATACTTATATTCAATTTCTTATTAAATTAATACAACTTTCTTCGAAGAAAATTACCATTTAACAATTTTATGCAGATGTGGAGCAAATTGGTAATAGGTATCTATTATGATCTCCGGTTTCATGAAGGATAAATCAAATCAGTCACTCTAAGTAACAATGATTTATGTGCAATAGGTTGGCCTTCTACCTAACTACTATAGTTTTAATTTTGTATAATTGAACTATGAAGTTTCTCTGAACAACACATTTAACTTTTTCTCAAGAAACAGTGAGTTTCTATGTTGAAATTATTGAACTTAACAGTGTAGAAGTTGTTGACAACTGGTGCTTACTTGCTATGTTATCTTAGGGCTTTTAACATGATTATTGGACCGTTGCATTGGGAGCTGCTACCGAGAGCGAGGTATTATATATGGTTGTTTCATACTTATGATTTTTCACGGCAAAGAGTTACTTTGCATGTGCATATGAGTCATCTTTATTGATATAATGAAATAAGCAATTTTCTTCTCTTGAATTGAAACCATAATTATTTTTATTTATTTAAAAGGACAACATCTTTAGACTTATTTCAAGGTCTGTACATGTTATATTGACTCATTTTTATCCATTTAGGCTATGCTAAATATTTAGACGGTGGTCTGTTATATAATGCTATATCTAGCTATATATGAGGTCATTATTCCTTGAATTTCCCTCATTTGTCATTTACAGGGCTACAAATAATCAGGTACAGTGACAAATCAACTTTATTATATGAATTGTAACTGCCATTTACTGGAATGTATTATTTTTCATAAGAAATGTGAATCCCATAATATATAGCAAATGGTAACTTTGTAAAAACATAGGTTTTAAAAATTAAATAATTTAAATATCACCAAGCAAGCCCTTAATAATTTCAGATAAGATGTAGGTTTCTACGTAAAAAGAAACCGTATACATAATGCACGTGTTTACTTGCCTTATATAGATTGATTATCTTCTGACAGGTGGTTTTTGGTATTTTAGTTGGATGTAGCGACTTGTTCACCTGCTCGAGATATTGGATCTATTTATGTGGCTTAGGACTATTCCACCCTCATTGGACTGGTAAGTGGATACCAATAATAATATTTTTTTCTTTTCCCTCCCCAATAATACTCATTAAATAGTGATTAAAGCTACTCCTATGGGTTGATAAAATATTATTTTTCACTCTACAAAGCTAAAATACAATACTGAATATTCTGATACCTATCGAAGATTTATGGACTCTGTTATTAGCGTAACAGAAGACTTGACTAAAAGCCCAAATGAAATAGTTTGGAGAAATATTGGCTACCATAGAACACAGAGAGACGATAATCACAGCAGAGATTAATTATTCACTTGTTGAGCTTCGAAGATTGTGTTACTTTCCAGCCTTGCACTTTTTTTCTTTTTATTTTTCCTATTCAATAGTGTCTTCAATTTTCCTTCAAAAAAAAAAAAAATAATGCCTTTCAATTCGTAGAATTATCGTTATTCTATTGTTACATATTTAATAACAATTTTGTTTCAAATTATTCATGTAAAACCTGCTGTTACAAATGCAGTGATGAGATGATCTCTACCAGTTGGTCGATGCCCAAAGGTTGAACTCTGAATGATTGAATTCGAAGCTGGTAGAAGCCTCTTATAGAATAAAGAGGTTCTAATTAAGAAAGGTTTGTACCAATACATGTAATAAAATAATCTTAACTTTTGCTATATCTTTTATGATCTTTATGAGATCTGGATGCTATTAGGAAACCAACCCTTTTAAATTCGAACTTATGAATTGAAAGGTGAGAAATCATAGCCATGTGAAAGGAAGAAAAGATAATCAGTTTGTTATCATCAATTCATTCAACAATATTGACTTATTTCCATTGGTACATAGTTTCTTACTCAAAATCTCTATCACATGGCAATGTAAATTTGTTCTTTAACATGAACTGAACAGAGAAGATATAGTTCCATTTTCATTTTCTATAGAAGGATATTAGTATTGTATTTAGTCTATGCAATGGACTTTGACTAATCTGGTTTATCCAGATATGCTACCAATCATAACTGTCAACCGACAATATTCTTTTGACCTTTAAGCAATTGCCCATGTCCCTGCTTTAATAAGGGTTTATGAGATTAGTAGGATAAGAATTATGTCTCTGATGATCTCCTTTAATGGACTCGAAGCACTCTTCTAAGTATGGTTAACTATGAAAGAGACACATTTATAGTAATATAGTATAAATAGACTTAAGAGAGAGAAGAGACGAAAGTGCCAGTAACAGAGTAAGCCTTTCTCCAATGACAGAGACCAAGAAGAGAGAAACAAATGAGAAAAGTAGAAAAGCACGTGTAATGCACGTGCTTCCCTTTTACTAGTCTTCCCCTAAAATCAAGGTGCCATGTCGAAGAGTTTTCAACATCACCACGACCCAATGGAATATGCAAAATCTCCCACCTATTGACCTCTCAAAAAAATATTATGATTTAATTCTTCATTCCATGCTTCTTGGGTTTGGAAGAGTGTATAACATCCAAGACTACCCATGAAAAATTAGCAACATCACTTAGTAGTAATAGGACGAAACGTATGCAACCGAGAAATCCATGGTTCTCCTAATAGTTTGGTATTGGCACAATTACACAATTACAAATACAAATCGTCAGCCCTTACTTTAGGCCCTCCCTACCCAAAATATACTCCAATTGTACGATGGAGCATGTCCCAAAGATGCATGTCCACGATCAAAATATACCAGCGGCTATCGCAGTATAGATTAAGGTGTCGATCCCAAAGAGAAATAAATCAACAATAAAATGTAACGAAAAATAGAAAGAACAATTAAAAATAAAAATTAACTGAGCAATAATTTAAAATAATCACAAAAATATAAACGAAAATACCAATAAGAGAAAATAAGACTTCAAGATTCACTTAATTGCTCGTTTAACTGTTACCAACTTTGATTCCTATTTATCACTCAATTATATGTTTTACAACCCAAACACATAACCAGAAAATATAGTAATTACGAACAAATATTAATCTAAAGTATTCAATATGAAAAACTCTTCCAATTAATCCCAAAAATAATTTATCTTACTAGTTATCTAAGATCGACAATATATCACAAAGACAATACTACAGTAAAAGATCAACCAATAAAATAAATATAATTGTAATCTAGTTTAAATCACCACATAAAGAAAGCATGACTGAATTTATATGAGAAACTAGAAAATAATATATATAGAAACTAAAAATATTGAAGAATTTAACAAACCAAATATATAAGCGTTGAAGCACTCTCAGGAATCAAAGCTGGAAAACAGAAAAACTACACAATTAAGATCATCTCTCTAGCCTCTCTAAATAGTAGCTTAGCCTCGAACTCATCTCTCACTCTCTCTCTAAAAAAAGTGGAATTTTCTCTCTCAATATTAGTGTGTTTTTTTCTCTCTCACGTTTTGGCTATTTATAGCTGAGCTTGGAGTGTTGTGCAAGTTCTCATGTTTCTAAAAATGGCTTCTGATTGGTCATGTGATATGTCAAACACACACAATTCCTTTTTTCTCTTTCTCTCTCTTCCTTTTCTTTATTCACGTTTCTGGGCTGTGGGAATTAATCAGGTGCAGCAGATATAGTTAAGCTCGGCACTAAACTCGCGCGTGATTGGCTGAAGAAAAAGTCAAAGTCTATCTGGTGAAGTGTCGGCTTGTGAATGGCAGAAGACTCGGTTGCACAAAGGCTGAGAAGCACCGGATCAGACACGACCTGGCACTGCTGCAGCCGCGGGGCCCGCATGTTTCTTGGCGACTCACGTGCGCCTGCTCTAGCGTGCACTCCATGCGCCCGTCTGATGACCAGAGCCTCGAATCGACGGCTGAGATCGCGCCTAATATCTCCCTCATCCACTCGCGAGTATGGGCTTCGCTTAATTTTTTCCTTTTCTTTTTCTTTTATTTAAATCTGAAACAAAATAAAATAAGATAAATAAAATAAATCATAATCTAAATTAAATAAATAGTTAATCCGAAATTAAATTAAATAAAACTAAATTATCCTAAATTAAATTAAATTAAATTAAATACCTGAAATCTAATAAAATTATATCTAAATATTAAAAATCAAATTAACTATAAAATAACTTAAATTAAACTAAAATTACTCAAAAACACACAAAATATTTAAGTAAAAGAACATAAATAACTCTATTTTCATAGAGTTATCACACCCCCAAGCTTAAACTTTGCTAGTCCCTAGCAAAAGAAAAGAAAAAAAACCTAAAAGAAAAATCTAAACACCTAAACATAACTCAGTTCAACTCTCGAAAATTTTACTTCAAAGATTTCACATAATATAAAACTAAAAGAAAAACTCTAAACACTGCAAATGGTCTAGAATTTCAATTCAAATACCAATTTAACCTCACTTAAAACTCTTGAGTGTGTATGTGACCAATAACATTTAATTATTCGGAACCCAGATCAATTTATGTACTCAAGTGACATATGTACAATCTCTAGAGGATAAATAAATTTTATAAGCCTGTTTTTCATACCACTCTCCACTAATGTAGACCAACACTGCACCAAAGATCAATAGGACTTTATTTAAGCTTATAACGTATGGCCAGGGTAAAGGTAGGATAATAGTCATTTTTATGGCTCAAATCACCCAAAGCACATATCTTATTCTCAGATCTTTATAAAACTTCACCTCAAACACTTCATTGAATATAACCCCCAAACGTATTTTCCACTTCCTTCTGCACTTCACTTTTCTTTTTATTTCAACTTCTTTCTTTTTTCAGATTCTTTTTTTTTTTGAAGTATTATACCCCTAAACTTATGATTTTTATCATTCTTTTTTTTCTTTTAACAAGGGTATAACACTGTTTTCAGCCTTAGAAAGATATTTCAAAATACCACCCTTCCTCCCATAATATCACATAACATAAAATATGCTCAGTAGAGACCATATGTGCTATAAGACGAAAGGTAAGATATAGGAAATCATTATAAGCTTTAGGCTAAAAATATGGGTGTCAAAGAAAAGGATAAAAATTAGGCTCAAAGGGGATAAACTAAGAATAATCAAGCGTTAAAGGTAGGCTTAAAAGGGCTCAAATAATCCAAAAATGGCCTAAATCATATCTCTAATATAGCTTAGTCTAAGATTTCGCCTCAAGTGATAATCAAACAGGTTCTAGAGTTTATTGATGAGATTTCAGAAATTCACTTAATCACATAAACTTTCTCTAAGAAAACAAAACAATTAAAATGAAACTGAGTGGTCAAAAAAGTTCAAGAATCATAAGTAAGATCAAACTAACATAAGAATCAAGCACACAGACAAAAACAACATTCATCATTTTTCAAAGAACTTTATCCAGTAAAATCAAATCTTATCATCAGCATTCGATCATCAAATTGAGTCATAACTAAAAAAAAAACTTCTTCAATTTTTTTCGGAAAAATTTTGTACATGCATGAAAAATATGTGTGTTAAAAATGTGCATGCATATGCCACCACCCCCAACCTAAATCAGACAGTGTCCTCACTGTCACAAAAAATATAGAAAGAAAAAAGCAAAGGATAGAACACACCTGAATGATAAAATTTCCATACGAAATATAGGCTTTGTAATGAATAGGCTAGAGAAGAGGACAAAAACAAACTAGAAAGCAAAAATAAATAACTAACCTAAGAAAGAAAAATAAAATATAGTACAGAAAGATAAAACCTGATCAGTCATGGTAGACAGGAGACACTAAAGTGATCTCCTCAGGTTAGTCTACTCTCTTCACAAAATTCTTCAACCGTTGTCCATTTACACAAAAAATTCGCCCGTCGGTTGGATCTTGAATCTCAACAGCACCGTTTGGAAAAACTTATTTTACAATAAATGGACCGGTCCATCGAGATCTCATCTTACCAGGGTAGAGATGCAATCAGGAATCATAAAGACGAACCCGTTGGTTTGGCTCAAAATTTTTTTACAAAATTTGTTTGTCATAGGTTGCTTTCAGTTTCGCCTTGTAGATTTTGGAATTATCATATGCATTGTTCTGTAATTCTTCAATTTATGATAACTGTAACTTTCTATGAAGCCCTGCTGCAGTCAAATCAAAGTTATGGGTTTTAACACCCCAATAAACTTTATGTTCTAACTCTACTGGTAGATCACACGTTTTTTCATAGACAAGTCTATATGGGGGAATCCCAAGGACGGTCTTATAGGCAGTGCGGTACACCCAAAGTGCATCAGAAAGACGTAAAGACCAATCTTTTCGGTTCGGGTTGACCGTCTTTTCTAGGGTTTGCTTGACATCTCTGTTTGCAAGTTCAGCTTGTCCATTAGTCTGCGGATGATATGCGGTTGAAACTAATGGAAATTTCGAAAAACAAATTTAACTCATACTAGTAGCCGCAAGTGATATGCTCGATTGATTGATGAACTGGTAAAACAATTGAGTTTGTACTAGGAGTTTTCTATCAAATAAGTTTATTATACTTTGTTCATGTTGTTTTTCCTTTTTTACATAAGCGAATGCTAGTACGAGCGAAGAAGCATATTTGAGAGTTGATGTTTGGACTACGGTCCACAAGAAGAAAAATGGTGAACCTGTGAATTCAAAAGTTACTGAAGCTTTTGTACGAACTAAGCTTCTTTTTCTCTTCATTTCATTTTATTTTAAATTTCACATATTTTTAAATTAATTATTTGGTTTCTTGTAGGGATTATTAGAGGAATATAAAAAAGATACAAGTGAGACTTCTACTACAGCAGTAAAGGAGGATGCTCTTTCAAAAATACTTGGTCCTGAAACGAGTAGTTATCTAAAGGCTTATAGAAGAGGAGTTACTCAAGCAAAGGTGGTAATCGCATCAGAAAGGGATGATCATATAATTCACCTAGAAAGTTAATGTAAAGAGTTGAAAGAGCAAATGACACATATAGAGCAATTCTCAGGCAAGTCATTTTTTGAATTAATTTATATATTTCTAATAAATGATATATGATGTTACAATGAACACTTTTTACATGTTTCTAATAAATGACATTTGAAATCTTGATTAGGATTACATCTATCAACTTGGTTACTTTATTATATACATTAATTTGGTTCTCTTTCTATTCTGTTTTGGTTGAGTCTGATCTATATTTTTGAAAGGTTTACCCCCATTAAGTACTTAAAGCCAGTTTTGTTAGGTCAATACAAGAAAAATGTAAATTGTTTAGTTTTTTCAAGTTGTCAATGAAGTCAATCTGATAAATAATATATTTATGCATATATACATTTCTAATAAATGATATATGATGTTTACAATGTCAATCTAGATTGAGCGAGGAGCAATCAAAAGCAAATATTCCTTCTCCTGTGGTAAAACTTTAGTCATATTATTTTTATTTGTTTGAAACTCATTTATGTCTACTAAGTCAATTCTTATTATTGTGTTTGTTCTTTTGACCGAAATACTATTGAAGAGTGTGAGAGTTAACTCATAAGATAATAAGTGCAAGATACTGGATTGGTGTGGATCTAAAGAAATTATTGCAGATGGATATATTATCTCAAGTGACCCGAAAGATTTAGTTCATCATGTTCCTCTTGGACCCAATGCCATAAAAGTCAGTATAGATTGTGCTAGATAGCCTAATGCATTTTTATGGAGGCCTACTGATAATGGAAACACGTTTAGTCGTTGAAAATAAATGCCCAATACCAAATTAAAATTTATAATTATCTTCTATTACCTAATCTAGCAAGTCCAATAAAACCTAGAATTAATTAGTAAAGTGGCAAGAAGGGTCGATTCCACAGAGATTGGATTTTAGATTAGCTGTTAAGTACTAAAATTGTCTTAACCTAATTTTATCTAGGCATCAAAACTAAATAAATTTAAAATAAAATGAATAAAAATAAAGATAAAAAGAATTACGTAAATAAAATAAAGAAATTACTATGCATTAATGTACTAAGGACATGATTTCCTCTAATTATTTCTAAATTCGTCAAATTAAGCAATTATTAGCCTAATTCCATTAAATTCACTAATCAAGGGACCTATTCTAACCTCATTCTCTCTCTCGAGTGCCGAATGAGATAATATCCCTAGATACCGAAGTTAATATCTCTATCTAGCATGGTTCTCTAAGCACTCATTAAGTTTTAGCCCTTAAGAACTTTCTAATTTGATTATCTAGGTGTTGATCTCCTCTCGGTCTCACAACAACCTAAACTATGTTTTTTAATTCCGGTTTATGAAATCAAACTCTCTCAAGTATCAAAATCACAACTTAAGTTCAACTAATTCATTGGCCACATAAATTAGAGGCAATAAGTAAGAAGAAACATAAATGAATTAATAATAGAAAATAAGCCAACAACTAACAAAATATGCAAAACAAAGTATAAAAAGGTTACATCAAATCCTAAGATAGAGAATCAATCCAAATATAGTAGAATCTATGGCTAATCTCATAAAGAATTTCATAATTCTAAACAATTATACAATATGCCCAATACAAAATTCAAATGATATTAGGGTGAGAAAGAGGAAGAGAAAACTCTTTTGTGGAGGTCAAAGTATCCTCTCCAAATTTCAGCTCCAAAGCTCTCTCTTTCTAGGATTTTTAGCTCTCAAAGATGTGCCTCCTCTTCCAAATCTCTACCTGAAATGGAGGCTAAAGTATGTATTTAAAGGGCACTAAGATGACCTAAGAAAGAAAGAAATCTAACCATCCATTGATGTTAGATCAAGAGCCAAAAATGGCTCTTAAAATTAGCCAAAAACGAGTGAACACGTGGCTGCAAAATGGAGAAAATTCGGCTTGTGTAGGTGCTGAAATCGCACTAGCACCGCGGTGCCCATTTCTGGCACCACGGTGCCAGTACTGAGGTACCGCGGTGCTACTTTCTGGGCACCGTGGCGCCAGCGTTCTAGAGTTGAGGCACACCGCGGTGCCCAGCTGCTAGTCCAGTTGAGCTTTTTAGCTCTCTTTGATGCTCCGGGCCTCGTTTCGACTATTAATCACTTCATAAACTTCTTATTTTTGGTGCCAAATATACACTAAGCCTCAATTTCTTATTTTCTACAATAAAAACACAAAATAACATTAAAACAACACAAATACTTGAGAACTTACAACTATTTGAACTTGGAGAATACTTGATTTGTAAGTAAAACACACACTCATCACCTGCATCAGAGATGAGTTCTATTGAAGATGCCATTGGTAGTATAGTTGCACGGTCAGCTAATAAAGTTTTGATGAGGTAGTCCTTATCAATGCTTCCCTTAGTTTATTAACATTAGAATTATTAAATTAGTCTAATAAATACTTTGCTGATATATATCTTTCTTGTGATGTACATCTAGGAAATAAATGGAGAATATAAGGATTGAAGAACATGCCGGAGAAAAATAGTTGTAGATTTTCAGATTTGATTGGCAAGATATTTGGATTTTATTGGATTTGCTATTTACTTGTGGGATGATCCATCCATGTTTTATTTTTTTAAATTGAAATATTGTATGTTGAACTACATATATTAATGTCATTATGGTATTATGGATTTATGAGTTCTATTGACTATTATAAATTTTATATATTGAGTATTTGAACGAATATGACACAACATAGGTGTTAATAATTTTATTACAAAGCATTAAAAAAAGTTACAAAATAGGTATTTAATAACATAAATAAGTGTTATCATAAGTTTTATGCCATTAACGATACATGTAAAATGTCATAAATTATTTTACATAACGCCGAAAAAGTGTTATAAAATGGAATTTTTTGTAACAATAAAAAAGTATTATGAAAGGGTTTGTAGTTTTTATCACACATTTATATTATAAGTACTACACTAAAATGTTATTATTTATATTTTATAGCATCAAAATAATGTTATAAAAAAGACTTTTCATAACATCAAAATAATGTTATAAAAGACCTAAACTTTTAATAACATGAGCTGACATAACACTTTTCATAATGTTATGAACCATCTACGATAACACTTTTTTAGTGTTATTAAAAGTATTTTTTCTTGTAGTGATTCTACACTAGGTTTTAGAGATTTCACATCTGCGGCACGTTCAAAGAAATAATTATAATTGAAAAAGATTTGGAAGGAATTGAGATGGAACGGAGAGAAAACCGGTATTCCCTTTATTTTTATTTTTTATTTTTATTTTTGGTATAGTACCTATTAGTAATCGGAAGTAACCTAGATTCTGTTCTAATGTTTACTTTACCCGCTAAATTTGCTATTTCAGCATTTTAATTTTTTTTCTTTCGGGTTTGGGGTTGATATATGGATTGTTATAAATGCCATCACTATTGCATATCAATATGGTTGGTATAAGATTTTTCAAACTTTTATCCTTGTTATTACTATCAGTTTACAATCACTCATTTCTCATGTGAAGTTAACATGCGATACATGAAGAAAAAGGATATCTGCACACACTAACTTTTAGTGTAATGCTATTTTGGTGCTATATTTGGCACAAAAGATTACACGCTAAAATTTAGGTTAATAGCACAATTTTTCACTTGATTATATGAGATGTTGTGATTTGTTCTGTAATGGTTTACTTTTAGCAATTTACTCCTTTATCTTATCAAATGTTTGCAATTCAGGTTCAAATATTATCTAATACGGATGTTAAATACCTCAGAAAAAACACGAGCATTATTAATTTTGACCTTCATTTAAAATATTTGATGAAAAAAATGAACAGATTGTAAATCATTTACAAAATTAGGACTTTCATTTAATAAAAATTTTAGAATACTAAAATTACCCCCAACTCGACTCTAGGCGAAAATTTTTGATGAAGTAAAATGTGAAGAATCTGACCGATCCAGATTTACCACTCTCAGGATCTCACTTCAACGAATATCAGAATAACAGAGAAATAAAAATAAGAAATAGAAACAATTACCACAACAAAATAATTTAAGTGGAAAACTCTCAAAACAGGAGAAAAACCACTGCCCTCAGAAAAGAATTTCACTATATGAAAAATTTTTACAAAAAAATTTTACAATCATATAGATTTCCCTCTTTTCTACCCAATGACCCCAATACACCTAAGTACTCTCACAAGAGACTCTCACAAATATTTCCTCCTCACACTTTTCTCCTCTCTTTGAACAAAGTACTCTCACAAATATTTCCTCCTCACATCTTTCTCCTCTCTTTGAACAACCATCCCTCTTATACAAGAAAACAAGAGAACTCACACTTCCCTACTCCTTAAAAGGAAACACAAAGAGATTAAAAAAGAATTTCCCCAGAAGAGGAAAATACTTAAAACGCTACATATTAGGGTGATTAGTAACCAAGGAGATAATCTTCTTATATAGGGCTCAAGCCTCCATTCCTCTCCATCTTCTTCCAATGTGGGACTTTGGCTTCTTTTATATTTTTAATATTTAGCCAAATTCCAACATAAAAAAGACAAAAGTGAAGGAGACGATACTATGAAGGCGGCTGAGCATTTTTGACCCTAGTTGAAATTTTTTGACCAGTACCACCAGTCGATAATTGGTCAGAATAGCTGAAAGAGGCGGCAGAATAAGTTCGATTGCTATTAAAATTATTCGACTCTAGTCAAGTGGAGGCGCCACTGTAATCAGAATCAGGACCGACAGTGGTGGCCGAGTGCTACAGGTGGCGTTGATGGCAGAGGTAGTTTGGGATTTGTCGGAGAATAATGTATTTTAGGGTTTCTTATTGAATAAGGTATCCAAGTAATTTTATATATGTGATGGTGTCTTATAAAACAACTACCTGTTCTTTTCTAGTTTAACCTAGTATAGTGTTAGTAAAAGTTGATCCCACGAGGAATTGATCTAACTATTAGGCTAATAATCCTATGTTTTAGTGAAGGTTTTCTTATCTAAAACCAAACCTAATAAAATAAGAAAATAAATTGTAAATAATAAAATATAAAATAAATAGGTTAAAAGTTCATTCTCTAATACTAAACACTCCTATAAGTTAGTTACTAGATTCTATATCCAATTATTTATTGAAGTTACTAACTGTAGACAACAACTAGCTATGCTATCTCTATTTTTCCTTAATTTGTCATTAGGTAAAATAAACTTTTCACCTAATCTCTTCCAACTTAAATAGCCTAGAATAAGCTCTCCAGATTTAATTTAATGGAAGCATCAAGTTGAAAAAAATAAGATTGGTTTTAGGCAACAATTACACAAACTCGGATTATTTTTAACCTAGGCTATATTCTTCATCATAGTTAATCAACTAGTTTGCATGATTCAATTAACTATTATTAGTTACTAGTAATTAAAAAACCTAAACAATTACGAATCTAAATCTCTAATCCAGTATTTCTATCAAGTTCTATTTAGTTGTATACCCAAACAAATTAAAATAGAAATTATGAACCATAAAACATTGAATAATATTAACAACTTTGAATAAATAATTAATATACATAAAATCTAAATAAATTTACATAATATTCATGTCTAGGGCTTTGAAATTATCCTCAACCTAACCTAGGACTTAATCTACATGTATATAAGAATAAACAATAAAACCATTGTGCTAGAATATCAAAAATAAAAAAAAAAAAGAAAGGAAAATTAAGGAAGAAGAATGACGTACGGTTGTTGCTAAAAGCTCTGGCCTCCAAGCTCTCCTTCTCTCTTTCTCTCTATACTTTTAATGTATTTAGAGGTGTCTAAGGTCTCTAAGGTATACTTCCATGTGGTTTAAAGAGTCCTATTTATAATGTATTTGGCCTTAGGAGTAATTTGGAGTAGTTTCCTGAAGTTAGAGAGTCCAAAACCTTCAAAATAGCTTAAGCCAGTCAAATTTGCCGTTTTTTCCAGATTCCCGGCGCCCCAGCGCAGGTTTCAATTACTTTCTCAATTTTTGCAAACATACCAGTTTTCAGCCTAGTTTTAGATTCTTACCACCTTTCAGATCAGCGTTATGATTTTTATCCTGTTTCAGCTCTTTTTATTCATTCTCCTCTAAAACACCTATAAAGCACAAAAACATCATAAAAAGCCTAGAAATAACATAAAAACTAACAAAGTAATATAAAGGAATTAATTAGAACATAAGCATAAATACACAGGTATCATGTGAAATGACAATGAACTTTAGTTTTGAAAACATTTATGATATGCGTGAGCCCTTTTTTCATCATGAGGGGTTTAATAGATCTATTGGTATAAAACTTTTCTTTTGAGAGAGCGAGTTACACTACTGATAAAATGGAGTCTTTATTTCATTATTTGTAACCATGATGTTTTGCTTAGTGGATCGTTTACTCTAGACTAGGTCCCGTGTGGGTTTTCCTTATTCGGGTTTCGTGGCTAAAAATCTTGGTCTTGTTATCTGCTTCTATAGATGTTGTATGATGAATGTTTGAACGTTTGTGAAAAACATTAACACGATTATTTATTAACTTGTTAAAATTAAAATTGGTCCGTACAACCTATTTAATCCACCTCACGGGTTTGATCTTTCAACATTGATTGAATAGCTTTGTGTTCTCTAATCATTATAATAATACATTTAAATAAGAGTTGTAGATCAGTTAGATCTTTAGATCTCTCTTTGTTTTGGATTTCTTTTTATTTTTGCTATCAATAATTCTTTTGTGTGAATGAAGATACCATAAGAAATTTATATCTATGGATATTTTGCCTTACTTATAAGTAGATATGTGTGGGTTTTATTCGTTTTTATTGTCTTTATGTGAATTTTGGTGATATATTCATCTAGATCTGAAACCAAATTTAGTGGTTGAAGGGCAGTTTGAACATATTAGAGAGAGATTTTATAGGGAAATTATCACTAAAATATCCTATGTTTTGAAAAAATGTGAAAAAAAAATTGTGTTTTTAGAAATTCAAAATAAGTATTTTCTATTTAACGAAAATTATCACTAAAATACTATCTGTTTTAAAAAAGTGTAAAAAAAACCCTTGTAATTATTAAAAATTCAAAATAAATACTTTCTATTTGAATTATCATATCATTTACTACTTTTGACCAGTCAAAGGCTTCAAAAAAATTAGTAAAATTAATATTTTACCCCTTATTATATTGATTTAAGGCACACACCATACTTGAAAATGAAGAAATAGAGAATACATATGGTCTAAAAAAAAATCTTCTCTCCATAGTTGCAGCACAAGTCTAAAAAGGAAAAAAAATCCAAAATTTTTGGAAATTTTTGTCACTTACGAAATTTTCAAAAATTTTAGATTTCTTTTTTCTTTTCTAGATTTGTGCTACAACAATGGAGAGAAGAAATTTTTTTTTAGGAGGTTTTAGATCATGTGGAAATTTTTTTTTAGGAGGTTTTAGATCATGTGTATTTTCTCTCCCTTCATTTTCAAGTGTGGTGTATTTCTTAAAATAATATAATATGGATAAAATGTTAATTTTACTAATTTTTTTGAAGCCTTTGACCAGTCAAAAGTAGCAAATGATATGATAATTCAAATAGAAGGTATTTATTTTGAATTTTTAATAATACAAGAGTTTTTTTCACACTTTTTTAAAACATAAGGTATTTTAGTGATAATTTTCGTTAAATATAAGGTACTTATTTTTAATTTCCAAAAACACAAGATTTCTTTTTATATTTTTTCAAAACAGAGAATATTTTAGTGATAATTTCCCTATTTTATATGGAGCTCTAATGTTTTGTGGTTTATGTGCACATTACCTACATTTCGTGCAGAGACGAAAAAAAAGTAATCGCCCTGGGTAAGCTTAAGATTCCCTGATCAATATATATATATATATATATATATATATATATATATATATATATATATATATATATATATATATATATATATGTATCACCTGTATATTGGCGAATCTCTTTATTTCTACTTTTACCAAATGAATTTTCCAATAGGATTCTTGGCATGCAACTTCCTTACATGTCAATAAAAAATAATAGCCGTGAAAATTAGAGTCAGAGGAATTCTATTTGCCTCGTCAACTTTTAGGTTTCCCGACAAAAGTCTTGCAATGCAACATAAAGCCAAGGCTAGTTTGCGACATGGATGGTTTCAACTTTCACACTTTCTCTAAATCAATTGTTTACAGGCACATAATCGACATATAATACACCTATTGGAGATATCCTATTCATTCCATATGGGTTATAATTGTAAAATATGTAAATTAATATATATATATATATATATATATATATATATATATATATATATATATATATATCTGGCACATGCATGGGATCTAATCAATTTGCCCTCCATATGCTTTTCAGGTTAGCTGCATCTTATGAACAAACAGAAATCAATGGACGTGGAAGTATGAGTCGTATCGATTTGAACCAGTTCGTACATGTGCATGTATGTACCGCAATGGATTAATACTCTCCTAAATAAATGAAAGAATATTAGAAAGTGTTACTTTTTTAGCCGGTACAAGTTTTCATATACTATTGTGTAGGTCGGTAAGTGGTTACGTATAGCGTGTCCCTGGAAAAAAAAAAAAAAAAACTTTTAGTCACAACAAATTTTGTGACTAAAATTACAGTTGATATTTAAAAAAATGTTTTCATTAATAAGTAGTGACTAAAATGTCCGTGGCAAAAAATTTAAGTTACAACAAATGTAATTTGTTATCATCTAATGTATTTTTTACCACAATATATTTTGTTATTACATAAAAGAAATTGTGACAAAATGTATATTTATGACAACATGTGATTAAATATTACTTTTTAGCTAGTTACAACAAATTTTTTATTGTGACTAAATATTACTTGCAGTCACAAAAAAATCTGTTGTGACTCAAAATTTTTTAGTATGGATTTTTTGTAGTATGTATAAATATTCAAATTTAATAAAGAGAATGTAATTAGTTTAATTTTAATAATTAGTTATTGTCTAGTAATGCATACTTCTATTGTATTGAGTATAGATTAAATTAATGCTCTCTCACAAAAACTCCATATTCTTCCTCAGAACAACCTTTTTCTATTATGATCTTTTTTATCTCCTTTTCTGGTAGGACTTTCCTAATACTTTGTTTTTCTTTCGATAATTTTTCTATTGGTGTGAAGGTCTTATTCCATATATTTATTCTTATAAGAGTTTTGTTTTACTAAATTATAGATTTGTGTAAGTTTTGTGAATATTTGTCATACCAATTAAATTCTATATCTCTGTGAGTTTTATTTTTTTTTCTTTTGTATTTTTCTTCTAAATATGAATTTTTTATGATCTAAATCTAAAAGAAATTTAATGTAAGCATTGCATACGGTTCACAAATATAGAGTCCATCAGTGCTAGAACTATGCTTTGAGATGATGAAGATTTTGATCTTATGGCATCTCTAGGATTCATTGTCCTTTTAGTAAAAATTGATTTTAAGATTGTTGTGGGCATAGTGAACTCCTCTAATATTGGTGTGTCTTACAGTACAAATAGAGATAAGAACTCTTTGTTAAGAGACGACGGTGGTGGCTCTTGTGGCTTCATATTTCGTTTCAATGATGAAGCGGCTAATATATGTGCTAAGATTAGGACTTTTTTTTTTTTAAGATTTATTTTATAATTAGAAAATTTCTGATTATATTGCTCAACACTGTATCAATTGGTTTATTTTGAGGGTTGTGTGTGTGTGTTTGGGGGGGTCAGGGGTTCAAACCTTGGTAGTGTGTGTGTGTGTCATTTTCCTTTAATTTGTAGTAAGTGGTGGTCATTAGTTAAGCCCCACTTTTTTTATAAAAAAAAATGGTTTATTTTAATAATAAATTTTCTTTTTACCTTAAAAAGAAAAGTAATATGTACTTGTATTGTGTAAACTAAACCATATTTTTGATTTCCTAGCTAGGTAATTAACTAGAATGAATCAAGTTGGCGCGCGCTCTATATATACCGAAACTTGTACCTCGAAGACTTCACAGTGAACTGGTTTTCAGAGAGGCCGAGTTTGGTTTATGCACAATGACAAGCATGAAATTCCTCTTGTGTCTTATATTGGTTTTGATCTCATTTCCGAGTTATGAAACTCGGCCATCACCATCTCCTGGCTCATTCTCAGACAAGCCCAAGCACCAAGTACTGATGGAGGTTGCCAAACGAGTGTTAAAGGACAGCATTGCAAGACAAAATGGAAAACGTTTTGTGCCTAACCGACGAAGTCCCGGAGGCCCTGATCCTCGTCATCACTAGTTGGTTTCTCTGTCATAATCTGCAAGCTAGCTTAGTAGCGATTAGTACTAAGCAAAGCTATCTTGTGAGAAACATTAGGATCTTCCTAAAAATGCAAACCATGCTAGTGCTATGTACTTACTTTGGTACATAACCCTTAGCGGGTGCTGGATAATAAAATGGATATCTATCACTATCATCGGTATCTTTTACGAGATTACTTTGTAGCTCATCCTTTATTAATTACAGTATTAATGGATATCTATCACTATCATCGGTATCTTTTACGAGATTACTTTGTAGCTCATCCTTTATTAATTACAGTATTACTTTTTGGTTTCCATTTCTGTCATATGAACTTGAATATGAATATAAATGTGACTGCAAAGCAGTATCGTATATGTGTATGTGGCGTTCGACGAAGAGAAAAACACCACCGGAAAAAAAAAAAAATGATCAGGGTATTTTGGATATTGTTTATGCAGAGATTACTACTAATATAAATAGAAGTGTTAGCACCGTTTTCACTATAATACGTGGTAATCTAACCTTGATCACCAAGGGAGTTGGATGATTTCACGGCTGAGATGAGACTATTGCACTCTAGTTATACCTGTACTACTGTACTGGTACCCTCTAATTTTTTTTTTGTTTTTTTTTTTTTTTCAGATACAACAAAGTTATGGCGGTATTAAAATACGTATAAAAATTCTAGCTGAGGAGCTATTGTTGTAGTAAAAAAACTATGCATCATTTGAAGTAGTTTCAACGAAATGTAATAGCATATAGAACATTAGTCATCCCCATCTAACTAGTAACTAAGCCTCTCATTTTTCTAAGAACGCATCTGAAAGTCCTAGCACCTTGTGCTTTAGCTGCATCTGCCTTCACAGAATAACCAACGATGACGCTGCTCTATTTAGTTTCATCAACAGTATCAACTAGAACTTAAATTGTGGCAGAGACCAAAAACCTTCTCATAAACCATGGTGGAGAAAATTTATTCCTTTCGCCAGTGTCTTACTCTAGGTTGAACAAAATGATTTGACCAAATTAAATTTTTTATGACTCGCACCTTCATAACTAGCCTTCCTACGGTAAGATACCACTTTTTATGATCCTATGGCAGTCAATGCACCTTCATAAATTCCGAAATATATGCAGATTGAAGGATTCCAACGTGAAGCAGCCAGTTCTTCATTGTGCTAAGAAGAGCAGGAACTTTAACTCCTTTTGAATGTTGAAAACCAGATTGAGGGAAGTTGCCTGGAACTCTCCAAAACTCTCCAACTGCATGTTTCTTTTCCATGTGTGCATGATATATACAGAGTATGCACATCAGAAAGTTCTGCTTGGGACGATATCCCTGAGAAGAAATTCGAGAGGAGCATAAGACTTGAACGGGATTTGGTTTGTGATGAGAGCTTTCGAAGCTGTTTCTTCAAGGACTTAATTCTTATGGTGACAATGCATACTTGTAGAAGAGTAGAACTAACAAAAAGCATGGAGCCTTCATCTAATGAAGTCAAGATCCTTGTTTAGTAAACCATCTTTATCACGATACCCAAAAGCTCCAAACAGGGGGAAAAAAAAAAGAGAAAAAATCATAAGCTTGTCCTCTATGGATTGGATACCATACTTCCAAGAAACCATTGAAATTTGCAAGAACGAAGAAAAATTTTCAGAAAAGTTCAATTATCAGGCAATATTCCTCCTAACTCCAGTTGTTCAAACAAGGTAATGGCATTCATGGCAATTCCAAAAACCAAATAAGCATTCATCATGGCATTCCACACAGAAACATCTTCTTTAACTTCAGAGTTAAACACTGATTTCGCCTCAATAATACTACCACACTTCGTATACATGCCTATCAGTGCATTGGCAAGTTTATTATCTGATTCATCAAGCCGACTCTTTAAGACATAGCCATGTAGTTCTCTTCCACTTCTCAAAGCTGCCATATCACCACAAGCAAGGAGAAGTATCATAAGCGTAACAGAACTAGGTTCAACACCTTCCACTAGCATTTCGCAGAAAAGTTTAAGAGCAACGTCAGGTTGCATATTGTTGATGTGCCCTGCAATCAAAGCATTCCAGCATATTGTGTTTCTCTCACCAATTCGCCTGAAAACTTTAGTTGCTGAAACAGTATCACAGCATTTTGAATATACATGAACCAATGCACCTGAGACATAGGTATTACGCTCAAAACCATTCCTCAATGTGTATCCATGGATTTCCTTTCCTTGACGTTTCAAATTTAGGGCAGCACAAGCTGCAAGGGCACTGGTGGTAGTTATGGAGTTTGGTTGAACAGACTGAATGAACACGTCACTGAGGAAGCAACCATCAGATGGAGATTGCAAGGTCTGGAACAACTTCAGAGCTTCATAACTTAGCCCAGATTGTTGAAAACCAGAAATTAAAACATTATAGGAAACAATATTTGGACTTAAACCTGTCTGGACCATCTCAGCCAGCAATTCATATGCCTCATCTTTTTGCCCATTTCTGGCGTGGCCAGCAAGCATTGTGTTAAATGATATGACATCAGGTTTTGGACCATTATTTTGCATCAACCTGAGAAGCTCGAAAGCCTTCTTCATCTTCCCCTCATTTACAAATGCTGCGATCATCTCATTCCACATGGCTGTGTTTTTGTTCTCTGCCTTATCAAACACTCTTACTGCATAGTTATTCCTCCCACATTTCGAGTACATATCAATTAATGATCCCTCCACATGAACGTTTCCACAAAGCTGGTGTCTAAGAGCAAATCCATGAAATGCCCTTCCTAGGTTCAGATTTTCTAACCCTGCACAAGCTTGTAAAATGCTTGCAATTGTAACAAAATTTGGGGTTTCAGGAAACAGTAACATACTGAAGAATGCATCCAAAGCATCCTCAAAATATTTGTTTTGAACACAACCTGAGATGATTCCATTCCAGGTGTTAACCCTTGGCTTCACCCCCATTTGTTTCATTTCTTCCAAATGTTGTAGAGCCAAATCAATCTCTCGATTCCGTGCAAACCCAGACACAAGTGCATTCCACGATATCAAGTCAGGCTTCACCCCATTCAATTGCATAGAATAAAAAACTTCATTCGCCTCATCTAAAAGTCCTCCGTCCATGTAAGCTGTAACAAGTGTAGTCCATGATACAACATCTTTCTCTCTCATAGCATCAAAAACACTTCTCGAGGATCTCAAATCCCCACAATTTGCGTACAAATCAATAAGCGAATTCCCAACAAATATATCCGAATTAAAATCCTTCCTTGTGACATACCCATGAAGCATTTTACCATTCCTTGACAACTTCAATGCTGAACAGGCTTTAAGTACAGTAGGTACAAGATACTTATCAGGCAACAACCCTTCATCAATCATCAATCCCAAGAGCAAAAACAAATCTTCCCATTGCTCCGACCGACAATATGCGCTTATCAACGAGGAATAACCTGGTCTGTTTCGTTTGGGAATTTCATCAAACATCTCACGGGCATAGTCCAACAACTCCTTATTCTTAGAATATAACATAGCTAGCTTGTTCCCAATCCAACAGTCCACTTCAAAAGCATTAAGCTTCACCGCTAGTGCGTGTACCTGTCTGTAATCATAAACAAATTCATTGTTTAGCAGGGAAAGAAAGCAATGACTTATCTCAAACTGGTTCTCAGCTCCGGGATAATGGCCAAGGGTCCTGGTATTTTCGGCACTAAGAGAAAGATTGGGCCGTGGGATTTTCTGCTTTGAGGTCGAGTTGACACTATAACTTGTGAATGAAGTTGTAGAAGATAGAGCGTTGAAGTTGAGTAGGCGGACACTATTGGGCTTGCGTAACGAAGAGTCGGTAAATAGAGGTCTAGAAGGAAGCAAAGCACTCTGCAGAGTCGCCATTTGAGACCAAAATGCTCAGTGGTAGGCGGCCACTGTTATCTTGTTCTGGGTTTCTCTTAAGTGCTATGGTGTTTGGCCATTGCTCGTGGTCGTCGAGGTGATCTTAGGCTGCGTTGTTATATTCTCTCTCTCTGTTTTGAGGACTGTACTGTCGGAATTTTTGTATTTTAATAATATAACAAGTTATGGTAAAATTCATGTGTCAAACAATAATTAAACAATGTGAAAAAAATAGTTTAAAAGAGTGTGATTATCTGTCAAACCAAATTTTAATAATGGGAGTAATTACAATCATATTCTATCTAGTTTTTTTTTTTTGTTTTTAAATTTAATCATGTATTCTTGAAAACTATTTATCAATCTTTGATGTTATAACATAAAATTGCGATTTTAACCCAATAACATTTAATTTCATGGA
>JXTC01000300.1:259571-399945 GCA_002914845.1 Trema orientale | reverse complement strand
TCCCAACTTTAATAATTAATTACGGAATAATTTTAGATTATATCCCTTAAACTTAATCCTCTTGTATGTATAACTTTTATACATACTAAGTTTAAAGTCACACTTTATAATCACGGAATTTTTATGATATTTATATATTATCATAAATAATATATACAAGTAAATAAAAAACAAATATATTTATTTATTAGCAAGTCATTGTTTACATTTTGCTCTTAGGGCAAAAACACCAACACTAGTGCCAGAGTATATGTTTTCGCACGGTTTGGCGCGAAGTGGTAGCACATTTTAGTGCCTAGATGAAAACCTTTAGGACGAAAAGTCAACGGATCGTCGGGAAAGCCAGAAAGGTATCATGTTCACATTTACCAGTTTATATAGTACCAGTAATCCGACTGTTAATAAAGAAAATATCAATTTTACACCAAGGTCTGAGTATCCAATTTTAACCGACGCCTAAAAGAATAAATAAATAAATAAATAAAAGAGTGCACATATCATGTTACTAGAAACAAAGTGAATTTAAATTTAAAACAACCTGATCAAGTTATGTCTAAATTGAAAACAGGGCATCAAAACTTGAATTCACTATTTTCAACTGGCAATTGTTTCTCAATCTGGATTTCCTTTTATTATTTTTTATTTTTCGTTTCTTCGATGAATTTACTCCATTAATGGAGGCTCATAGTGGAGTTCTTAATTAAGTTCAAGTACTTCAAATTCTGTCCTACCTCTAACGCAATAATAAACTCGGAAACTTGTTGATAACGATATCTAATACACGTAGTACTCTTAAGCTCATAGAAATGCTATTGATTTGCAAAGACAAATAAGAAAATCTATTGAATGTTTATGGCCTGTGACTCTTTAGAAATAACCTTAGACTTGTGGTTATTACTACATGTGCACACAGAAACAGAATTAGAGAACAATGAATAATGTAATAAAATTAGAAAAGTTTGTAGGTTACTTGTAAGATGGAGAGAAATATAGCAGTCACAACAAATTTTAAACTCTAGGTTTCCTAGATGGTGGATAATTAGTACCTTGGTACATGTTCAATAAAATCTAATTTCCTTGCATCTTGGCGAAACAGCTTGCGGATTCCACATTGTTTTATTCTGAGTTTGCTATCCTCAGAAACTGATTGCCGGACGTAAAACTCAAATACGGCCCCCGTTGGAAAATAATAGCCAAGGCAGTTTGTGTACAAATTCCATATGAACACAAGATCTGACGACCAGTCTAATACGTTGCTCTCTAAATTAGAATCATCATCAGAATGTGCAACATGTTCTTTCTGTAAAGTCCAGTCGTATTTGGCAATTTCACCATTATCAGTTTTGAAACGGCATTTACAACCTATGTCGAAATGCTTAGGATCCGAAAAGCAATGATCAATATCAACAACAATGCATAAGGCAAAGCCTAAGAAGTCAATACTCTGTGGAAGAGGAGAAAGACTGACATCTATTGAAGATCCCATAGACTGATAAGTAAACCACTGAGGAATACTATTTCCTGAATAACAAAAAATAATTCGAGGATGACCAAAATCCTGTACAATATGAACCAAAAGTCATTTCTGTTATTTTAACAGTTAAAAACTAGTCAAACTTATTCTTTGTAATACAAGAAAGAGCCATACCTGTTCTCCTATCAAAACTTCGTATAGGAAATACTGGGTCATCAAAATGTTGTGTATTGTGTAGAATATCAAGCACTCACAGTACAGTAAACGCTTCCAAAACTCATACCAGTACTGCGTAAAACTTGCCGATCCTACACTAGGGTTGAATTCATCAAGATATGTTAAGACAAAGAATACACTTTTTCCAGCACAAGAACCTCTGCATTTGAACTCACAAAGCATTTGGCTGATGCAGAAAGGTAATTCAACAGTAGTGGTTCCACTTGGATCTAGCACTTGTAACGAGGAGAAACTGTGGTATGGGAAACTTTGGAGATTTGGGCATTCATAAACTACGAGATAATCAAGATTGCACATATTATAGATGTTGGCGGGAACATACTTAAGATTCTTGCAACCCCTCAATATTAAAGTCTCAAGCATAACTAGATTATGTATTGACGATGGTATCTCTATAATCCGTGTTCCTTCTAAAACAAGATCCTTTAGATTCTCCATAGGCTTCAAGATTTCCGGAAAGCTTTCCATTTGTGAGCAACCTGAGAGGCAGAGTCTCATAAGGGACTTCAGCTCACAAATGCTTTTTGGGAGGCTTTTTAGCTGCGTGCAATTATTCATGTATAGAATATTAAGATGCGGCAAGCATTTGAAGGACGATTCGGAGACTTGCACTATTGATGTTCTGCTCAAATTTACTGCTCTTATATTCTTTGGAAGCTCTGGAAACTTGTTAATGGAAGAGCATCCACCCATTTCTAGATATTCCAATGACCCCAAATTACAAATGCTGCTTGGAAGATTCTTAAGGTATTTACAATCCTTGAGATCAATCACAACAAGATTGTTGACAGACCAAATAGAAGAGTGCAATTCTTCTATTGCTGTCGAACGCAAACATATGTGTACTCTATTCGCAGACATCTTCGAAAGAGTTTTAAGATTAGAGCAGCCTTGGAGATCAAGGATGTAGTCATCGATTCTTCCTTTCCATTGTGAATCCAATAGTTCAATGTTGCCGAAATGCTCATAATTACTAAAGGAGTACTCCTCACCGTATATTTCATCTCTTATAAATTCAACATGATTATCTATTTGTTTTGTTTCTTCTTCTGTAAGCACGTTCTGAAACCTTAGTGGAGGAAGCTCAACCAAACTCGTGCAACCTTCAAGATTTAGTCTCCTAAGATTAGATCGAAAGAGATCGGGGAGACAAGTCAGGTTCTTCGAGAAACTAAGATTGACATATCTTAAGTTTTGAGGACCAGGCTGTGACAAAAAAGGAAACAACACCCATAATTAACTTGATCAGAAACTTTGTTTTTATGACAAATTAAATTATGTTCAAACTAAACATAATCGAAGAACTTATGTAAAGCATGTATGTACCTGGAATTCATTCCAGAGTTTCTCAAGTTTGCTAAAGGGCATTTCAAGCTTAACAAGATTACAAGGTGTAAAATGCGACCCCAAAGAATTCAAAGGGTAGTCATGCCACTTTAGGTATCTAAGCGCATCAGGGAAAGAGTGTAGACCTTGAGGAAAGTGAAATCGACGTATAGACGAATCTATTTTAAGCAATCTTAGACTCGGCATTTTCTGGAAGACATCTGGTTCCAAATGTAGTTTCTCTGTGTTTCTATAATCATAATTTAGGAATATTCCTTCAATTTTAGCGGTGCCCTGAAAATTATATTATACTTTCAATTAATCTTAAACTGTAAATGTGTAATCACAAAATTATTATTTTTAAATATTTTTTGTTTAATAATTCAATTGTACATTTTGTTGACATTTCTTAATCACAGGAAAAAATTAAGAAAAAGCAGCAATATTTTCAAAATAATTTATACGAATGCATGTCCGTTTAATCATTTCTAGACATTTAATTTAAAGGTAGCTACCATAAAAAGTGATAATAAAGAGATGGTTTACCTTGAAAAAGGAAGAAAGCAAAAATAAAAAAATAAAATAAATAAAATAAAAAGAAGCTATGTATTTCACCCTAACGGAATGTAGAAAAAGAGTACATATTAAAACATCAGTTAATACTTTTCCAAAAAAATAAAAAATCAATAAATGATGGGAAATAATCATAAAACGTACTTAAAATTGTTAAGTTTTTAATAAACATTGCGTGGGGCCTTGAATAGATAAAATTAAACATTCACATTGCGTTGTTTATAAGTTATTTCTCTGGGATTTTTAAAACATGTCTCTCTTCATGGATCAAATTGAAAGGAAATGATAGATTTGTCCTTAATGAACAATGTTTGTTATCTTATATTATAAGTGAGATTTATATATACCGGTTACCAATCACGATTTTAATTTTTCCAGCTGAGTGTCTTTATTTTATTTAAACATTAGATTAAAATAAAAAAGAGTATTTTTTTAACTGATATATGCAATTATTTGTATTATAAGATAACTTCTCCGATTCAAATGACCAGTGAAGGATAGATTTGATAAATTTAAACTTCAGAAAAATAATTGAGAAAAGTGCAATGTAAAAGTTTAATTTGACATTCCAAAAAACAGAATGGTTTTATGAAGAACAATAATATTAATAATACAAGTTCATTTTATGATTTCTTCCTGTAAAACCTATATATAAACGGAATTCTAAGCTGTTTTCAAAATTAAATTTTTCTTGCTATGGATTTTTGTCAATCATAAAGCTTGTAGTATAAGAAAAAAAGGAGTTTAATTCACTTATATTAGTACTTACTGTGTTATTTTTCAAGACATGAAAGATATGATCCAGAACCCATAACCTACTATGCTTCCCAAACTCTTTGTAGCCACGAGCAATTTCCCAGCTCATTTCTTGCAACAAATCATGGACCCGGAGCTTATAGTTATCGACAGTAATGAGAGACTTGTCAACAAGATCTCTAATCACATCTACAAAACAGCCACCATCATCCAGTATGTTTTTCACATCGTCTTTGTTGTGGCCTTGAAAGAAACAGGCTATATCAAGAAATATCTCCTTTTGTTTATTATCTAGTCCATTAAAACTGATTTTTAATACATCTACAATTCTTTTATTGGGAGCTTTTTTCAGCTTATTGTATGCGCTCACCCATTCTTCTTTTCTTTTAGTATGTAGATGAGAGCCCAAAACTTTAAGAGCAAGAGGAACACCTTGAGCATAATTTACGAACTTTTTTGACATCTCTGTATAAGTTTCTGCAGGAAAATTTCTTTTAAAAGCATACAAACAAAAGAGTTGAAGAGCATCATTTTCATTCAATTCTTTGATATTGTATATCTGATCGTTAACTCCATTAATGATATTCCGAAGAACTTGTTGATCTCTACTTGTTATAAGAACTCTACTTTCAGAATCCAACCAATCCCAATCTTCAACTAAATCTTCATATTGCTTAAGATCATCAACATCATCAAGAACTATAAGTAACTTTTTATGACATAGCCTTTGCTTTAAATACTGTAGGTTTCCCAGGTCTAGATCTTTTTCCTTCGACAGTTCACCAAAAAACAATTTTCGTAAATAAGTTGCTCCGTGTCTTTCCATTTCTTCTCTAACATTTGCTAGAAAATAGTGCCGTTCAAATTGAGGATGAAATTCTTTGAATATAGCATTAGCTAGAGTGGTCTTCCCCAAACCACCCATGCCCCAAATCCCTACAATTGGAGCATGGGATAACAATGATTTGATATCCTCAATGCACTTGTCAATTCCAACTAGGCCCTTTGAATGATCACTTGAAGATGTGGGATTCAATTTCCTCAATTTCTCCATTATATCTTTGACAATGCTCTCAACTAACTCAGAATCACTCCTAGAATATAGGGAAACAGAAGATTAAATATGGTACTCGATCTCAGAATAACTAACAGAATCGATAGATAATGCTAGAATCATATTATAATGAAATGATATGAAAGATTGACGAGATAAAATAAAAATTTGCATGTTTTCGTAAGCATTCATTATTTATAGGGGCATTTTGGAAGCCGATGGCAAAATAACCTACTACATAGCAATTAGATATGACGAAAAGACATAATGCAATGATTTTGTTATCTAATTCCTATACTCTTTTGTCCAGCCAATAATAATAATGACTAAAAGTATATAATCAGTCAGTCAAGCAATTCACAGCAGCGAGAGGCTACCTGGTGTTTGATGGATCCTGATCCCACCCTGAAAGATTAGATGCTGCTGCTAAGGCAGCCCTCCATTTGTGTATAATTTGATCCTTAAAACGTTCTTCAAGTTTGGCAAACGCATCTGCATAGCTTCCTTGTTGTTTGCGCACGTCAGATGGAGTTATATGGTAAAATATGGGCAGAACAATCTGATTATTCTTCTCCTTACAGCGGAGAATATGCACCAGCTCATCCAAACACCATGATGAATTAGCGTAGTTTTTGGAGAAAATAATAATCGAAATATGCGAGTCCTCAATTGCATCCAAAAGAGCTTGTGAAATTTCATCTCCTCTCACAAGCTTATCATCAATGAAGGTATCTATGTTTTTGTCCACCAGTGCTGTATGGAGATGACTAGTAAAGTTGTTGCGGGTATCCTCTCCTCTGAAACTGATGAAAACATCGATCTTTTTCCGATAGGCTGAGGCCGAGGCTAGGAGCGGAACCTGATTATTAGGATCCATATATATATATAAGCCGACCACTTAAACTCGAAAGGTACGTTGCTTCCTTCTCGATATATCGAAAAATAAGCCAACCACTTAAAGTCTTAAACGAAAGAATAAGTAGTAAAGCATGTGATGATGATACCAATAAGACTTACTTGTGTTGTTTAATTTATTTTTCTTACTTTGAAGGGAATAAGAGAACATGAAGTCCATCAACTTTACAAGGAGGGAACATGGTCTCGATTATATTTTGTTATTATTTTTCTGATTATGTATACGTTTATTGGATTCCACACCACAGTCTTTTTTAGTTTCTAATTGTATACATTTTATCCTATCTAATACGATTTTTCATTTCCAAAATAAAAAACCTAATATGAGTTTTTGATCATTGGCGGAGCAAGAACTTCTTTCGAGTGAGGAGCATAAATTCTAAGACAAACAAATTATTTTCAGTTGAATTTTTTTTTTCTTTCCTCAATTTTTAGTAAATGAGGTTAATTGAGTTTTAAAACTAATTCACGTTAAAATAATGTATTACTTTTAAAAATGGAATAGTTTTAATATATTAAAAAAAAGGAATTGTGTTTTTCAGTCTAATATAAAAAAAAAATTAGTTATTGTATGGGTAATTACACTTAATTACTAAGTCTAAACCTCATGATATGTATTCGCAAGCTTAATCAAGGTCCCACTCATGTGTGGTTAAGTAGACGCTTTCATTTGACAACTTGTCCATGATGAATAATTTGCCACTACTCCACATTAAATAAAGGCTAAAGAATTAAAAATAAATAAATAAATAAGCGGGTCAAACAAAGAGCTATAGCAACGGCGCGAAAACCGTTTATACTATTATGAATCACATTATTGATCGTCATATTTAAATCCTAAAAACGTTTGTTAGACTTTTTATCTCGCCAACACTTTAGAATTCAACCATTCCAAGCCCTTACTTTTTTTTTTTTTTTAAGCGAAAGCCCTCACCTCCTTGCAAGATATTATTAACAATTTCCCACTACTCTACACTACATAAAGGCTAAATAATTTAAAAACAATAATAAGAAACAGGCTGGTCAAACCTATAAATCACATTATTGAGACCATATTTAAATGCCAGACACGTTTATTAGACTTGTTTTGTCTTACCAACATTTGGAAGGCAACACGTTATTAAAACTTCATTTATTTGAAATTATAATTGAATTAAACGCATGCGTGTGCTGACGAGAATGAGTGGTTTAAGAATTGAGTAATATTGGGCACACCAATAATTTATACAAAAAATTTATAATACATTAGTTAGTGTTTATATCAATCACTAAATTTTAAAGTGTGTAATCTCATTTAGAGAGAAAATAATAATTTAAACTGATGCCACATTATTAGTGTAATTGTTTGGTGTAAATTTTTGGTGTCCCAAACATTGTTCTGAAAAATTATTAATGCTTATTTTTGCTAATTAATAACAGTCTATAAGTCAACTTTTTCGTATCTTGCTGAAAACTCGAAGCCCTTATAAGATATAAACGAGCACAGGCCAGTAATCCCCTGCAATTATTTCTACTAATTTTTAGGCATATTATATGAACATATAAAGAAAAAAAAATAGAAACTTTGAAACCAAATATATAGCAATTAACAGGATAACAATTATACGAATTATTTTTTCAACAATACAAATAATATGATATGATTAAATATACAATCAAAATCTGAAAAATAATTGAGTAACAAAAAATTCAAACCGTAACTCCTTTAACTCATTACGTGCATTTTGAGATTTTGATCCTCAATTTGAATTATAAATTGAATTAAACGCATGCGTGTGCTGACGAGAATGAGTGGTTTAAGAATTGAGTAACATTGGGCACACCAATAATTTATACAAAAAATTTATACTGTATTAGTTAGCGTCTATATCAATCACTAAATTTTAAAGTGTGTGGTCTCATTTAGAGAGAAAACAATAATTTAAACGGATGCCATATTATAAGTGTAATTATTTTGTGTAAATTTTTGGTGTTCCAAACATTATTCTGAAAAATTGTTAATGCTTATTTTTGCTAATTAATAACAGTCCATAAGTCAACTTTTTCGTATCTTGCTGAAAATTAGAAGCCCTTGTAGGATATAAACGAGCACAGGCCAGTAATCCCCTGCAATTATTTCTACTAATTTTTAGGCATATTATATGAACATATAAAGGAAAAAATGGAAACTTTGAAACCAAATATATAGCAATTAACAGGATAACAATTATACGAATTATTTTTTCAACAATACAAATAATATGATATGATTAAATATACAATCAAAATCTGAAAAATAATTGAGTAACAAAAAATTCAAACCGTAACTCCTTTAACTCATTACGTGCATTTTGAGATTTTGATCCTCAATTTGTCTTTCTAGGGGTGGCAATATAGGTCATGACACGATAACACGACTCGAAACCCGCACGATTAGCTGAACCTGCTTGACACGAAATTGACTCGAATTGACACGATTAAGTAATTTTTTAATAAATTATATTAAATAATTATTTTCAAAAAAATATTTTTTCATGAATTTCTTGTAAATAAAATAAAAAACATAAAGCTAATGAACTAATTTCTCTTACTATAGTAAAACTTAATTAAAAAAATCGAGTAAACTAACAATTATACTATTTATATACGTTTTGACCCATCAATCTGCACGTCATTTTCATTAAATAGGTGCACGTAGGTTAACCTGTTAACGACACGATTTAATTAGGTTAAACACGACACGACACAGATTGCCACTTCACCCGAGTAAAGTTTATTCTTTTTTCTTTTATTCCTTCCTAACGATCTATTGTATGAAAGAAATTGATAGAGTAGAAACAATCCTATAAAACTGGTGATCAATAGAATATATATAATGGTTGAAACCTATATAGTAAAGGTAGGTATTTATTTTTGAACCTTCCGTTCCCTTGTGAAAGTATATATGAGTATATATTATGATTGAAATCTACATAGGATATGTAGGCATTTATTTTTGAAACTTCCCTTCTCTTGTGAAAATATATATGTTTATAATGCTGGCTAATCAGTAGACACGATGTCATTGAGCTATTCCTCTATTCTTGTAAATGGTGATATATCTCACGCATGTATTTTCTGGACATAATTCAGTTCTCATTGTTTTGTTCGTTTTGGGCGTGAATATATGCCCGATTCTATGAAAATTCTTAAAGAATTGAGTCCTTCACAATTTCCTTTAGAAGCCGCCTCATTCTCTCTTACATAGGTGATATCTTAATCAAGAGTATCTCGTGTTACTCCCCTTGAATTTCTGATGCATATAAATTATTAAGAGCATAACTTATCTTTTACCCTACTCTTGTTTTATTATATGAATGGAACTAGGAATGGCAATGGGGTAGATTGGAAAAAAATTTTTAATTACCATATTCCCAAAGGCCAATTGCAATACCATACCTGCCCCAACCTCATTAACCATTCTTTTATATGTGGGGACAATGCAAGGATTAATCAATTGATAAAAGAGAAAGTAATGATTACCCATTACCCGTTGATAATGACAAAAGAAAAAAATAAAATTTAAGATGGAAATATTAAATAATATAATAAGTAATCTTTAAACTCTAAAATTTGGATATATAAGTACATATAACTCTAAAAACTCATTATTTTACAAAAGATATATGAATATAAGTAGTATAAAATTAAGAATATATTTATATGTATAATAATCTTTTTTGGCAGGCACAGTATGGGTTATGCCCATATCGTCCCCACACCATACTAGTATATTGTCGATGCGGTTATTCTCCACCCCGATCATTTTTTTTTATTTGAACGGTTTTTCTCCTCCCCATTCAGATCGGATAACCACGGATATCCGTAACCGTGAGTTATATTGCCATCCCTAAATGGAACAGTGATATCCAATTAAGTCTTTATAATTAGGTTGTCCCTTTGAACCTATATTTTGGTATCTCCAGTGAACTAAGTTGGGTTTCTATTCCATCAACTTATTATTGATTTCATGGGCTTCAGTCCCAATTCTACTCAATGATTTATTAAGTAACTCTCTTTTTGACCTTTTTGAAATGTAGTATTGTTCTTTGACAGAATCAAGGTGATCAGATGGAACAGAATCTTTTACTTCCACCTCTTGAAATTCATCTTAGTGAATTTCTCTGTTTTCTCTCCATGGTTCACAGGTACCGTAACCAACACTATATGAATAAGTTGTTGGGATATTTGCCCATAAAAAGCAGATTTCCAGTTATACCTTTTGAGTATAAACAACTTTCTCTTATATGCAATTATGATATTTGCTAGATTAAACTATCTTAGTGGAACACTTTATTTATCTGAAAAAGATTCCATGACTTTGCTTGTATATAAAGAAACAAACATGATTAAGTGTTAATTATGGGGAGACTTATTTCTTTATCTAAGTCTAAATGAATTAGTTCACAATCTGTCTGCCTCTCGCCGCCTTCTTCGGGCGGTGACGGCCCGTAGGCCGATAGTGGTGGTGCTTCTGCCACCACCACTAATTTCCGTAATTAATTAATTAGTTAATTAATTAGATAATTATTTAAATTTGAATTCAAATTTTAAAAATAGGAAACTATTCAAATTTGTTCAGGATAGTTATCTATTTTTGAATTATCCTATTTTAAATTTGATTTACTTTAGGATAATGATAAATTTAAATTAATTAAATAGATAGGATATCATCTAGTAGTTAATTTGAATTTAAATAGAATATCTACTAATTTTTGAAGTTAGATAAGATTTCCTATTTATTTAAATTTTGAATTTAAATAGATAATGATTATTCAAATTAATTAGATCTTTAATAAAATTAGATATGATTAGATATTATCCAGTTCTTATCTAGTAGTTAATTTGAATTTAAATATGATATCTACTCTTTTTTGAAATTAGATAAGATTTCCTATCTATTTAAAGTTTGAATTTAAATATATAATATCTATTCAAATTAATTTGATATTTAATATGATTAAATATGATTATATAATTATCTATAAATCATGAATTAGCAAACTGGAATATGAGATATTTGTCTTTTTGTCTAAAGTGAATTGTTCACATTTAACTTGTAGATTCACATGATTACCTGTAGGTAACTTGTAATCTATGGTAGGTTAAAATACCTTGAATATTTGCGACACTCTTAGAGATTCTTACACAAGCATTTAATCTTGATAGATTTAATGTTAAGTATTCTAATTTCTTTTATGTTCAGATATATTAGCAAACTTAGTTGAGTACTAAGAGGATCATAATTTGCATACTTGTCCATATTTTATCCTTAGTTTCCAAATGACCAATAAAAGCATAACACATAATCTTCTTTCTTAATTATATATCATTACATTTATATTTCTTATTTTACTACATGTATACTATAATATCTTGCACGAATTGTCTGCTGATTTTAAATCAGTTACTTTGATTGGTAAATCACAAGAGTTGGTAATTCTGTCAAAGTTCATTCCTGATAATTTATACCCTTGTTGAGGTATTTATTATCTAACATAAGATAATGAACACCTTGTTGAGGCATTTATTATCTTACTGCAAAATTAAATCGAGACAAAGATGTTTGTATTCGATCATTTTTCCCTATGTGTTTAATTGAGAATTAAACTTACAGAATTTAATTGTGAATTGAATTCATTAAATTCGATTATGAATTGAATTTATATTATGACCTTTGTCTAATTGGGAATCTTGTTATTTTTGCAGTTTTGGGAAATTCAGTTTCATAAGATGGACAAAGTTTCCAAGGAGAGGAAAGAGACAAGGGAATACAGTAGACGGAGTAAAATGAGGACATTTATGGAGGTATCTTAGTGCTCAAAAAGTTTGAATAATAATCAATCTAAGGATACCTCTATTGAAAAGAGGTTAGGAACTTCTCCCGTAGTTAGATTGTCTGGAAGGCCAAGAAAATCACTTTCAGCAGAGGATACACGAGACCTATGACTAGTGGACTCAGGATCTAATGCAAATGTCTGCAACGACAAGAAATGGTTCATTGAACCAAATCAATTAACTAATGCTAGTCATCATTTAGTAGTTGGAAACAATCAAAGAGTTCGTATTGAAAGCATGGGTGATGCTTATCTGAAGATCAATGATAGCTCCATGATCGTGAAGGATTGCTTCTACACACCGGGGTTTAGTATAAATATTCTTTCGGTATCGAAGATGTATAAAGAAGGCTACCACTTCATGTTTGACAAGAAGGTGCACATTTTCTATAGCAATAAATTGTGCTGTGTGGGAAAGATGCTGAATGATCTTTATATTCTGACACCGAAGCCACAAAGTACATCATCTTTGATTATGAGTATTACTACACTCCAAGAGATGGTGAATGACATTAAAAAAGAGCGCAACACCATCGACTAGCACAAGCGACTCGGATACATGCCATGTTCAGAAATTCACAGACTTATGGAGCTGGATTACTTACTTGAAGTAGATATCAGCAACGACATAGACTGCGAAGACTACAAGAAGCCTGTAAAGTATAAGTGTTATCTTGCTGCTCGTTAAGAGAAGGCTCAGGTATGTTTAGAGTGCATACATGTGCATATCTGCAAACTTATGGAGGTAGTTTCCTATAGCAAGCATACATTATTTGTCACCTTTATTGACGAATATTCGGACTGCAGCCAAGTATATCTTCTGAAGAAATACGATGAAGTCCCAGATGCTTTCCATCAGTTTGACAGAAAGGTGCGGATACAACACGACACCAAGGTCAAGAAGTTCAAGATTGAAGTTGAACTTGGAGATATGGAGTCTCTACGTGACCTGCTGAGGCCAACACTAATCCATCTTGCTATTCCTTTTGAATATGCGACTATCTATGAGCATAGTCGCATAGGAGCTGCTGAGAGATACAACATCAGACTCAAGCATACCAAAGAGCTGATGTACAAGGAAACACTGCTGTCAGAAAGGCATTGGGATTATGCTTTGAGGACAGTTTCGTACATCCTCAACTTTACTCCATCAGATAAAGTTGCTGCTATATAGAGAGCTTAGAGCATTTGAATGTATGGGGTTGCGAAGTATACCCGTGCAAGAAAGCTGGAGATGAAGTTGACAGGAATTCCGAAAAGTATTTTCTGCATGGCTATCCAAAAGAAGAGAAGGACTATATTCTCTATAGACAATCTACCAATACTACCTTTATCAGCAGGAGTGGAGACTTTCTAGAGGATGAGAGAGAAGTCCGTCAAGAAAATGATGAAGAAAGAGCTTATGATCTTTATTGCTTTTCTTAGTCATTTAAGTTGTTCGTTGAACACTTAAATTTTGCTTCTATTAATTTTGGTAATTTGGAACAATTTTGGGCTTTTTAATATGTTATTTTGAGTAACTGTTTTTTGGGCAAGTGGGAGATTGTTGGGATATTTGCCCTAAAAAACAGATTTCCAATTATACCTTTTGAGTATAAACAACTTTCTCTTATATATAATTATGATATTTGCTAGATTAAACTATCTTAGTTGAACAGTTTATTTATCTGAAAAAGATTCCATGACTTTGCTTGTGTATAAAGAAACAAACATGATTAAATGTTAATTATAGGGAGACTTGTTTCTTTATCTAAGTCTAAATAAATTAGTTCACAATCTGTAAAAAAAGATGAAATACTTTATTTACTATAGGTTGTAGTGTTTGTCTATCTCAACGGGAATGATGTGTCTCAAATCATTGAAGTATGTGACTTCTGATAGAAACTCTAATACAACATAAACAAGTTATGTGTATTGAACTGGACCATGTAATATAAAGAATTGGAATGCCATAACTCAGTTCTTATATTACCACAAACTAGCTCTTAGTATGTAGATCTTAATCCTTGAGTTTTGACTGGACTTACTTTCATGGGTTGAAGCCTTTTGATTTGTTAAAGGACTAACCTCTATGAAATTAGAGGAGAACTCTAGCATATTGGAGGTTATGGCTTATGGATTGATGGGAACACCAAATAGTTAAGGACACTATACTTTAATGCCACTTTAGGTTCTTTCAAGATTCATGGAATAATTAAATCTAAGATCTTAGTATTCAATTTGTGAATTGGTTGATAATTTTGTTTAAATGGCCATTGAGAACAAAATTATCGACAACATTATTCCTTGATAAAAAGATGGTAACTTAAAGATAAATAGGTGTTGGAGGGGTATTACTGTAATTTCACCTATCTAACTACGGCATTGTATAGGGATTCTATGTGTGGTATAGAATACACTAGATGAATCGGTTAATCAAAGTTAATTGATTAAATCTCTATAAAAGGCATGACATTTAATCTAAGAGTACAGTATTAGGCTTTTAGTGGAGTGTCCCCTTTACTAATAATATTTATATAAATACCATAATAAGAGTTATTATGTATTTATTATATTATTGGAGCTTAGATTATTTGGATCCATTAGGTCTCTTGTCTAACTCAATAAAGCACATTAATTGCTTAGTAGTATTTGTGAAATTAGTTTCATGAAACTGTGTAAAATAATGATTCTACACAGAAGTTGGTATTTTTATAAATAAGTTACATGAGTTGGACATGTTTATAAAAATACACCCAAAGTTCAAATTGGAGAACAAGCCCAATCCTAGTTGGACTAGGGTTAGCAGTTTTTGACCTCATATATGTAAGATATATGAGAGGAAAAACTACACAGTAACAAGAGGAGTGACACACGAAAATTACAGAGGGAAAGAGAGGGAGAATTCGGCCAACCTAAGGCTAGAGAGGAGAGAAAAAGTTTTCTGCAACCTCACACTCTCATCTCACATCCCGGTGTTCCATCGATAAGGAGATCAAGGAGGAGCACGCTACAAGAGGTAAACCCTAATCTCATCTCTAGGGTTTATGCATCTAGATTTGATTTATGATATACATGATCCTGTATTAGATGCATGTATGTTTTATGGTTATGATAATATGTTTTCATGTAAAAATTTTAAAATCTAAATCCGTTATTTTTCCGCTGCGTTCATGATGTGATCATGTGTTTTCCATAAAATGCATGCATGAATATTTTTATCCTAAGTGTTAGGCAATTCCATCATAAGCATATGTAGGAGCCATAGGCAGGTTTACAAATAGAACAATAGCAAGAACAACTGTAGGATTTGGATTTGGATTGATTGTTGTTTCTTAAAAAATCAAACCAGTTTTCAAATCACAGATTTTGTGTATAAACACAAAAATCAATATTAGGTTTTAACGACTAGAGTTGACAATTTTCTATATGACATAGTGATACGACTCAAAACAATATGAAATAAATAGGTTTGGATGGCATATTAAATTTTCTTGCCAATTTATGGTTGGCACGTGTAACACGAATAATAAAATCGATAGTTTCGGGTTAACTCGAAAGTGACTCACCTGAAAATGACCCGTGAACACGTTTAATTAACTGAGGTATTTTCGTGTCGTGTCAATACGACACAGATATGATATATTGATTAATATTTTAATATTTTGAATATGATTATTATTAATTCTAAATTTAATTGAATTAATTAGTATATAATCATGTTAAGTTTGATTAATCGTAATAATTTCAAATAATCGTGTCAAATAGGTCTTACTATGATACATGACATATTTATTAAGCAGGTTACACGTGTTGTATCATGTTACACGTGTATTAATCATGTCATGTTCAGGATTAAGTTTTTGACATATTTTTTAATCGTGTCGTGTTTGAGCTGGGGTATTATCATATTGTATTGTAATCATGTCGACCTGAATACGACACGATAATATTAGCCCTAGTAACAACTAATTTTGAAATTGTAAAAATTCTATCCTTCTTGTAAGAAAAATATATTTTCTAGGAAACTAAAAAATACTTAATTGATAATTCCCATAAAAGATTTGGGGGTCACAACGATCTGCTTAAATCTCTATCTCTTTAGACAAAACTTCTGTAAATTGTAATTATTTGTAATATAAGAACAAAACTATTTCCCAAAACAATATAATATAAGTTTCAATTAAATAACTTGTTCGCCATTAAAATTAGAAAAAAAAATTCATTCTTAAGTTATTAGAAAAAATATATGAACAATAAAGAACAAAATAAAAACTTTGAAACCAAATATATAGCAATAACATGATAATAACTATATGAATTACATTATTGACAATACAAACATATTATCTAATTAGCAATATGATCAAAATTTTAAAAAAATAATAGAATAATAAAAAATTTAAGCTGTACAAGTAATACCGAGGCTTATGTATCACGCACTATCCTTAAAATATATTCACCACATCCTCTCAAGTACTATAAGGTTATTAAACATTAATCTTCTAGGATACATTGAATTTTCAAAGTCAAATGCAGAGCTCAAGTTTTCACTTCAAATGAACAGAATAACTGTTTGAACTCTGAACTCTATTAAGATTCTCCTAAAACTGGAACTAGAACCATTAGAACTAAAACCATCACAAGAGAAACTCTAGAGCAAAAGTAGAGCTCGAGAGAAATAAAGAAGAAAAAAGAACAACTTTTGAAGGTTTATTAAGAATGTGGGAAGAAAACCTCAATGCATAGGGTTCAAAGGGAGTAGAGATGTAAAGTAAGCAGGGCCTAACCAACCCACATTTAATAAACCTACACAGACTCTGTACTGGGCCTAGTGTTAAGTGGATTCTACACTTAACTTTACTATCCTTTCAAGCTTAACAATTGCTCGTCTTAGAGCTCTTTTTATCCGATTTTGTTGTTTTGGTGTATATTTCAGGCGAGGAGTCATTTACTAGAGAATATTGACTTTTCAGAGAAATTGAGGCCTAATCAAAGAAATTTAGTTCAATTACGAGCAAGACGGGCAAACACAATATCAGAACAATGATGCAGTGCCAGCACCTACTGAAAACCTGGGCAAAAAATGGGCGTTGCAGCGCCAAAATGGTGTTGCAACGCCAAAAACGTCCAGAGACCTAGCACCGCAGTGCCAGGAAGTGGCGCCATAGTGCTAGGGATTGGCACGGCGCCGTGGCATTAATGCCTTGGCACCACAGCGCCACTTGCATGGTGCCGCGGCATTGGGTTATATATCCTGTGGCGCCGCGACACCGTCTCCTGAGCTTTGTGGTGCCGCAGCACCACGGTTCGGCACTGTAGCACCATCATCTTCACTATCTTCATGCCGCGGCGCCAAATTTGGCGCCGCAGTGCCAGGCAGAGTGAGACAAATTGCAGAATTTCTGGAATATGGCCGGACTGTCTCCAGTATTTAACCTCTTCTGAAATCAACCAAAGGTACACACGGGGAAAACCCTAGCGGCCAAAGTGAGAGAGAGTTAGAGAGAGTCTTTGAAGGAGAAACAATAAGGAGCAGAAGGAATCACGAGGATTCAAGAGGAAACCAGTGGCTGGAACAAGCTTCAAAGAGTTTTTCTTTCTTTCCTTTATTTTCTGCTATGGATGTGTATAAGATTTATGATTTCTATTGTGTTTTCCTTTGCATAACTATGAACTAAACTCTTTTACTAGGGATGTAATTAAACCTCTAATGTAATTCATTTATGTTATTTTCCTCATTTGTTCTTGTTGTCCATGTATGAGTTAATTGTTCTATCTTACACTTAATGCCTCTGTTTATTTGGCCATTGAACGGTTTGGACGTGTGAAACCTACTTGATCTTGGGAAGGGGTTTTTAGGCTTGGACATAGATTGAACAACATAGGATTGCCTAGTATAGGGTTAGTTTGCATAAAATAGGAATATATCTATGTAATATATGCAACCTTGTATGGGAGTTACCAAGCTTAATGAGTTTAAGCAATTTATGTTAGGAGTAACATACTATCTTGTTTAAGCATTTTCACCTATATCTTGGAAAGGAATTTATGATTACCATTGAATTCCCAATTGTTGATTCTAATATGGATGTTTGAATGTTGAGGAAAACTAGTTATTGAAGGAGTTAGAGGAAACTTTACATCCCTAGGTTTTATATCATTGTTGTAAAACTACCGTTGGTTGTCTAGTGTTGATATCCTTTTTTTTCATTTGTATTGAATTTGCATTTTAGTTTTTGATCACAACACCCATTTATTGTCGTTTGAATAAATTGCAAACTAGTTTCGGTTAGTACTTAGTACTTATAAATCACTTGCTCCTCATGGAATTCGACACTCTCTTACTTACTATATTACTTGTTGCGATCCATATACTTACGGTGTTTGTATGTTAGAAATAGCCCAATAAGTTTTTGGCGCCATTGCCGGGGAGTAGAGTGATTTACTACTTATTAATACTAATATCTATTAGTTTCGATTTAATTCAATCTTTTTCTTTTTGTTCTTATTGTGAATCTCAAGTATTTTAATTTGCTATATGAGGCGCACGAGGAGTGCGAAATTCATACCAATTGATCCTGAGATTGAGCGTACCTTGAGAGAAATCTGAAGACAAAAGAATCAAGGAGTCAACCCTCAAGCAGCTATGGGAGATCAAGACAATGCTAGACCATTGAGGGACTTTGCAGTTCCTATGATCGATGGGTTTGGTCCTAGCATTCGAAGACCGGCCATCAATGCGACTAATTTTGAGTTGAAGCCGGCAATCATTCAGATGGTACAAGCTACATGCCAATTCGGTGGTCTACCCAGTGATGATCCTAACCAACACATCATGAATTTCCTAGAGATATACGACATCTTCAAGCACAACGGAGTTAGTGAAGATGCTATTCACTTGAGGTTCTTCCCTTTCTCCTTGAGGGACAAAGCCAAGGGTTGGTTGAATGCCTTACCTTTAGGATCAATCACTACATGGGAGGACTTAGCTCAGAAATTTCTTGCCAAGTTCTTCCCTCCCGCCAAGACCGCTAAGTTAAGGAACGACATCACTTTCTTTGTGCAATTTGATGATGAATCCTTATACGAGACTTGGGAGCGCTATATGGAGTTGATGAGGAGGTGTCCACACCATGGAATACCCAAGTGGCTTCTTGTACAAACATTCTATAATGGTTTGATGGGTCATTTGAGGACCATTGTTGATGCGGTGGCCGATGGTACGTTGATGGGCACATCAACAGATGATGCCTACTAGTTATTAGAGGAAATGGCGGCAAACAACTACCAATGGCCTGCCAAGCATATTCAATCCAAGGAGAGCTACTAGTACTAATGAGCTTGAAGTTATTTCATCATTGGTGGCTCAAGTTAATGTATTGACAAAGAACTTAGAGTCAATGATGAGGAAGATCGATTCTATAGCAGTCCATGGAGTTCATGCAATGCAAAGCTCAGCTGGAGCTTGTGAGCAATATGGTGACAATCACTTGAGTTCGTATTGCCCTTTGAGTATGGAGTCAGCTCACTTTGTGGGAAACTACAACCAGTATCAACGCAACAATCCCTACTCCAACTCCTACAATCCGGGATGGAGAAACCATCCCAATTTCTCTTGGAGCAACCAAAATCAACAAGGGCAGAATCCAAACGCAAGATCAATGCAACATCAAGGATTCCAAAATCAAGAGCACCCACGACAAGAGAAGAAGCCATCTATGGAGGATATACTCATGCAGTATATTGCAAAGAACGAAGCCAACCTCCAAAATCAAGCAACTACCATGAGAACCAACTTGGTCAACTTTCCAATACTATAACCAACTGGCCTTAAAGAGCATTACCAAGCAATACCCAGGTGAATCCAAGAAGTGAGGGCAAGGAGCATTGTAATGCCATCACATTGAGAAGTAGGAAAAAGTTAGTGAAAAATGTTAAGAAGCCTAATTCACCATCCAAGTCAATTGCTGAAGAAGTTGTTGGGAAAGGGCCAAGCAAAATGAATGAAGGAGAAAAATTAATCGAAGAGGTGAATGTTGATAGTCCCTCAATATCGCTATCAAAGCCATGCCCCTACAATCCACCATTACCATTCCCTCAATGATTCCAAAAGAAGAAGTGTAATGCCCAAGATTCTCACATGCATAATAAGCCAATAATAAATATATTCATATTGCATAATAGACATATCATGAAACTAGTGTCAATTTTATGATAAATTGCTAAAGTTGATTGTTAAATACTTTCAATATGTATCACTATACTAATGTTTGTTGAAGTGCTCCCATGCAGTATAAAGGCTCAGTACCCTCAGAGAGAGAGAGAGAGCTTGGTGTGTGAAAGAAACAAAGAATACATTTATGAATAGTAACACTATATGCACATGGATTAAGATCATGTTTGTTGATGACTTGGTCAAATAGTAGTTTTTTCGGTAAAATGCATTTTTTCATGCTTTTCAAGACCAAATTCACTGTGTTTAACACGTCAAATAGCCTTTATTTAATGTTTAGAAATAATTTCTACAATTTTCCAAAATGTTGGTTTTAGATAAGCACGAGGTGGCAGCCACTGTACTGAACTGTGTTTAATTACACTAAGCTAGCTTAGATCCAGCTAAATCGCGTAATGTCGTCTTCGTGCATTATAATAATTAGACATTAATACTATATTTGCATCATTAATTGGAGTCTAATACACTAATTTTTATCTTTAATGATTGGTTATGGGGCTAAGTTCCATCAGATTATAATAAGATTGGCCATATGGGATTATAGGTCAAAGTATGACTAGTTTTCACTTTCTAAACTAGGATTCACTAACTTAGCCTACACTTGAGTGTATANAGATAGGTCCAAACTAGTCAAGGTGAGTCTACTAGTTCTTCTTCTTTAGTATTATTTTCTAATTCAAGTTCTTCACTTGCTGCAACTTAAGTATGCATTTCTCTAGGTTCTCTTGGGTCCTAAAATCAGTTTCAAAGAGTTGAGAATCAATTCGGTGGAGATAGAAGGCAAGAGTTTCAATAAAAGCTCAAACTAGTCAAGGTGAGCTCTATGTAGGATTTTGAATTTGTGGTTAATTTCTTTTGCTTTAACTCTTAAATCAAAGCTTTTATTTGACGAATAAAAATCCTAGAAAATCTTACATATGGCTGGAAACAAAGGATTTAAGTGGAGGATTAAATTTACACTTAAAGCCCCAAAGTCGCTAGTTATGGATTTAAGTGTTTTCATGTGTAGTAATAGTTTTTGTAATCTGATTTTCCAAGCTTGGAGTGTATATTTTATGGATCCTAATATCTATTACACTTATTTGGTGGTTGGTTGTGATGTCATATAAGTGCAAAAGTGGGTTTAAGCTTTGTCTAAACCGAAAGGAATTCAGGTGTACCTAGGTTGCTCTAAATAATCCTCTTTGAGTTGTATATGTGGGAATTGGCTTGTGAATTGTTATTGCAGGTCTTAAACCATAACTTTAATCATGTGGGGATGTCATAAAAATAGGGGAGGTGCTGTCCAAATATTTTTAAAACCAAATGGTATCATTTAGAATTAAATAGACTAGTTTTTATGAAAGTAGGTGACATTTTGGTCCATTTTGTGATTAGGCTTCCTTATTTTGTAAAAAGTTGTGATTTGGTCTTACGTTTGTTTTATTTAAGTATTTTATATTGTACTAATCATCTTAGTAATAAAATTGACATCAGGTCTTCTGCACACCTTACCACCGAGGATACTGACCCTTTCCACTATTTTTCTACTAGACACAAGGTAAGTAAAGATTTATGTTAACTGCATCACAAGAACAATAGTGAATACAAGCTATTTTTCTTACATGCTTATGTGTATTATTTCAATTATATGTTATTAATATTATTGTTGTAAAGTTTACTGAAACATAAGCATGACATGATCATTTAAGCATGATTTTCAAAAAGGTGAAGTTTTCCACGCATTGGATTTAAAGTAGTACTATTGTACTGATTTTATGAGATATATTTTAAGTACATTGTTTAGTCTATCTGCGTTCGGTAAGTATAGTTTGCACAGGCATCCTTCTTGCATAGGTGGGCACAGCTTACCGACTGCTGGGACTGAACTTTGTACTATAAGATTTACTAGGTGCATTACCTAGTTGGTCTGTGTTGGGTAGGTGTGGTTCGCATTGGCCATGTGTTTCCTTCCCGTATAGGTGGGCACGGCCTACCGACTACCGCGACTTTGTAGTGTACTCAAGGGCCCGATAAAGAAAGGTTTTCTAGGAAAAGTACATTAAAATGAAAAGTTATATTAGTATGAGTACAATGGGAATTTCAATGAAGTTTATGCATAAAACACATTTATGAGCATGCATGATCTTTACTTATTGAGCATTAGCTCATTTAGTTCCTGTGATGCAGGTGAGGAGATATGTGATATATAGAGTTGCTGGTTGGCTAGCACACTTTCTCGTCGCCATGATCATATAGATGTAGACGAGCTTGACCTGTGGATGATGTTTTTTTTTTTTTTATATTTTGATATTTTGGTGTGTTGTAAATATAACTGCTGATGGCAAGATAAACTGATAAGAACTTTTTGGCTGTATATGATAATATGGTTGAGAAAAGAGGCGTTACATTTGTGGTATTTGAGCGGAAGTTTAGTCGTTTCTGAAGACTGCCTACATAAGTATGATCATGTGACAGAAAGCTCGGCTAACTAGTAAGTCTAATTATTTTCATATGTGCACTTCATTTATTTTATATAAGTTTGATTCATACATTATTATTAGCTATTATGTTTGTTTGTAAGTAAAGGGCCACTGTACAGAAAATCATGCCAAGGGGTAAAGGTCAGACTAGCCAACAGAGGGCTGATCAAGAGAATGACAAGGATACTACTATACATTTCTTGGCTGAATTAGTGGAGAAACAAGCTCAACAAATAGAGAGGCTTATAGAAAGAGATCAAAGGAGGGAGGAACAATTACCGGTACAAGTAGTAGCTAGACAAGAAAATTATGAACCAGCTTCTGAAAGGTTCAGGAAGAATAAACCTCCAGCTTTTAAGGGTGAAACAGATCCATTATTAGCTGAGAAGTAGATTTAGAGTTTGGAGGATATCTTTGATTATATAAGAATCCTTGAGGAGGAAAAAGTTTCTTGTGCTACTTATATGTTCCAAATGGATGCAAGACATTGGTGGGATTCTATGAAGTCAATCAATGATATTGACAGATTGACTTGGGTGAGATTCAAGGAAATCTTCTATAGGAAGTACTTTAGTGAAGCTCATCGACTGGCGAAGGTAGCTGAGTTTACTAACTTGAGAAAAGGTGGCATGTCTGTGTGTGACTATATAAAGAAGTTTGATGAGCTATCCCACTTTACTCCTCATATGGTGAGTACCAATGAGTTAAAAGTAAATCAGTTTCTACAGGGGCTCAAAGCAGAGATATATAGGGATATTAAGATGTCTACAGCAAAAGGTATACCTTGCATAGAAGTTGCAGAGAAAGTTGGCAAGGCAAAATACAAATTTTGGAAAAGGTACTCAACCAGGGTTTGATGGAGGCAAAAGGAAATTTCCACAGGGTCAAGGACAAAGACAAGATCCTTCAAAGCGCCCAGCTACGGGTCAACAAATGCAATCTAATTCGAATCAGAAAGTTACTCCCAAATGTGGAAGGCCTCATTTATGACAAAGACAAAGACAAATGCAACCAGGGTTTGATGGAGGCAAAAGGTACTCAACCAGGGTTTGATGGAGGCAAAAGGAAATTTCCACAGGGTCAAGAACAAAGACAAGATCCTTCAAAGCGCCCAGCTACGGGTCAACAAATGCAATCTAATTCGAATCAAAAAGTTACTCCCAAATGTGGAAGGCCTCATAAGGGTGAATGTCTTTCGGTAGTAGAGCGTGTTATACATATGGCAAGATAGGAGATTTTTCCAAGGATTGTCCCTCTACCTCTGGTGAACAAAAGAAAGTTCCAGCTCGTGTGTTTACTATGATTGTAACAGATGCTGAGGCATATCCATCGGTTGTAGCAGGTGAGATCTCTATCTTTAATATTCTCGCAAATACATTAATAGATTCAGGAGCTACACATTCATTTGCATCACTAGCATATATGAGAAAATTGGGCAGATCACCTGAAACTTTGAATTTAAGATATTGTGTAACAATTCCATCTGGGGATGTGCTATATTCTAGTCAAGTTTTGAGAGCTTGTCCAATACAGATAGATGGTAGAGAATTGTGGGTAGATTTAATAGTATTGGATATGCAAGATTTTGAGGTGATTTTGGGTATGGATTGGTTATCTAAGTATCATGCTAGCATTGATTGTAATGGAAAGAGAGTAGTATTTCAACCACCTGGTGAAGAGGAGTTTACTTTCCTTGGGTCTTCTAAGAAGAAAATGGTGCCAATTATTTCAATGATAAAAGCAAGAAAGTTACTAGAGAAAGGATGTACTAGTTATTTGGCAACTATAATGGATACTAAAGAGGAACTTAAGATGAAGCCAGAGGAAGTACTAGTGGTTGATGAATTTCTAGAGGTATTCCCAGAAGAACTACCAGGATTGCCACCTAATAGAGAGATAGAGTTTGTTATTGACTTACTACCTGGTACAGCTCCTATTTTTAAAGCAATATATAGAATGGCTCCGGCAGAGCTGAAGGAATTAAAGGTACAATTACAGGAGCTTTTAGACAAGGGTTTCATACGCACAAGCTTTTCACCATGGGGTGTTCTGGTTTTGTTTGTAAAGAAGAAAGATAGAACTATGAGACTTTGTATTGATTATAGAGAGTTAAATAAGGTCACAATCAAGAATAAGTATCCTCTCCCTAGATTGATGATTTATTTGATCAGTTACAGGGTGCTTCAGTATTTTTCGAAGATTGCTTTAAGATCTGGATACCATCAGTTGAAAATCAAGGAAGAAGACATTCATAAGATAGCTTTTAGAATGTGATACGGGTACTATAAGTTCTTAGTGATGCCCTTTGGTTTAACTAATGCTCTAGCTGCTTTTATGGACATGATGAACAGAGTATTCAAGGATTTCTTGGATAGTTTTGTTATAGTGTTTATTGATGACATTTTGATATATTCAGGCTCAAGGGAGGAGCATATGAAGCATTTGAGAACAGTTTTGAGGATCTTGAAAGAAAAGCAGTTGTATGCAAAGTTTAAGAAGTGTGAGTTCTGGTTGGAGAAAGTTATTTTTCTTGGTCATGTAGTGTCTGGAAATGGTATTTCTGTGGACCCAACAAAGATTGAAGCTGTAAGTAATTGGTCAAGACCTACAAATGTTTCGGAGATTCGAAGTTTCTTGGGTTTAGCTGGTTACTATAGAAGGTTCGTAGAAGGATTTTCTAAGTTGGCTTCTCCATTGACTCAGTTGACAAGAAAGAACGTGAAATTCTATTGGGATGATGATTGTGAAAAGAGTCTTCAAGAGTAAAAGCATCGTTTGGTCACTGCTCCTATACTTTCTATAGCAACTACCTCAGGGAGATTTGTTATGTATAGCGATGCTTCAAAGAATGGTCTAGGCTGTGTTTTGATGCAAAATGGCAAAGTAATCTCCTATGCTTCTAGGCAACTGAAAGAATATGAAAAGAAATATCCTACTCATGATCTGGAGCTAGCAGCAGTAGTTTTTGCACTGAAGATTTGGAGACATAATCTTTATGGAGAAAAATGTCAAATCTACATAGACCATAAAAGTCTCAAGTATTTCTTTACTCAAAATGAATTGAATATGAGATAGAGAAGATGGCTTGAACTGGTGAAAGACTATGATTGTGAGATCAACTATTATCCAGGGATAGCTAATATGGTTGCAGATGCTCTAAGTAGAAAGTCATTAGCTGCTATGTCACTTAACTATGTTGATCAGAAACATCTTTTAATGGATTTGCATTGATTGGAATTAGAGATAGTGCCTATAGGTTTAACAGAGAAATTAGCAGCTCTTACATTGCAACCTATAATTTTGGAGAGAATTAAGCAAAGCCAGAATACAGATCCCTATCTGACGAGTTTGAAGACTAAGATAGAGTCTGGAAAGGAGGTGGCCTTCCAGATTTCTAGCAATGATGCAATTAGATACAGAAATAGACTGTGTGCGCCAGATGGAACAATCAGAAAGGAGATTTTGACAGAAGCTCACACTACTCCCTACTCTGTGCATCCCGGTACTACAAAGATGTATAGAGATTTGAAAATGAGTGGTGGCCAGGTATGAAGAAGGATATGATTGAGTTTGTAGAGCAATGTCTCACATGCCAGCAAGTTAAAGCTGAACATCAAAGGCCTGCTGGTACATTGAAGCCTATACATGTACCACAATGGAAATGAGAAGAGATTGCTATGAATTTGGTTGTTGGACTTCCTAAGACAACTAAGGGACATGATGCTATTTGGGTGATTGTGGATAGATATACTAAATCAACTCATTTCCTTCCAGTTAGAATAACCTATAACTTGGACCAATTTGCTCGGCTATATGTCCAAGAGATTGTGAGACTACATGGTATTCCAGAAGTTATAATTTCTGACTGAGATTCTAGATTTGCTTCGAAATTTTGGAGGAGTGTTCAATAAGCAATGGGTACAAAATTGGCATTTATTACAGCTTTTCATCCTCAAACAGATGGGCAATCAGAGAGAACTATACAGACCCTTGAAGACATACTCAGAGCTTGTGTGTTGGATTTCCATGGATCTTGGAGCAAATACTTGTCACTTATAGAATTTGCTTACAATAACAGTTACCAAGCTTTCATTGAAATGCCTCTGTGTGAAGCATTGTATGGAAGAAAATGTAGATCTCCAATTTACTGGGATGAAATGGGAGAAAAGAAATTTCTTGGTCCAGAACTGGTAAGGGAAACAGCTGAAGCAGTAGAAAAGATTCGTAAAAGGTTATTAGCTGTTCAGAATAGACAGAGGCATTATGCCAATCCTAGAAGGAGAGAGGTCACATTTAATGTTGGGGATAAAGTATTTTTGAAGGTTGCTCCTATGAAAGGAATCATGAGGTTTGGAAAGAAAGGGAAGCTTAGTCCCAGATATATAGGCCCATTTGAGATACTTGACAAAGTTGGAGATGTTGTCTATAGACTTGCTTTGCCACCCACACTGTCAAATGTACATAATGTTTTTCACGTCTCTATGTTAAGAAGATATATTCCAAACCTTTCACATATTTTGAGTTACGAACCATTAGAGTTGAGCCGAGATGTGAGTTATGAAGAACAACCAGAGAAGATTTTGGATAGAAAAGAAAAGAAGCTTAAAAACAAGAAGATCCCTTTGGTCAAAGTATTGTGGAGGAACCACAAAGTAGAAGAGGCCACTTGGGAAAGAGAAGAAGAGATGAAAACTAAGTATCCCCACTTATTTGGGTAAGAAAATTTCGAGGACGAAATTTAATAAGGAAGGAAGGATTGTAATACCCAAGATTCTCACATGAATAATAAGCCAATAATAAATATATTCATATTGCATAATAGACATATCATGAAACTAGTGTCAATTTTATGATAAATTGCTAAAGCTGATTGTTAAATACTTTCAATATGTATTACTATACTAATGTTTGTTAAAGTGCTCCCATGCAGTGTAAAGGCTCAGTACCCTCAGAGAGAGAGAGAGCTTGGTGCGTGAAAGGAACAAAGAATACATTTATGAATAATATTACTATATGCACATGCATTAAAATCATGTCTGTTGATGACTTGGTCAAATAGTAGTTTTTTCGGTAAAATATATTTTTTTCACGCTTTTCAAGACCAAATGCACTGTGCGTTTAACACGTCAAATAGCTTTTATTTAATGTTTAGAAATCATTTCTAGCATTTTTCAAAATATTAGTTTTAGATAAGCACGACATGGCAGCCACTGTACTGAACTGTGTTTAATTATACTAAGCTAGCTTAGATCCAGCTAAATCGCGTAATGTCGTCTTTGTGCATTATAATAATTAGGCATTAATACTATGTTTGCATCATTAATTAGAGTCTAATTGACTTATTTTTATGTTTAATGATTAGTTATGGGGTTAAGTTCCATCAGATTACAATAAGATTGGCCATATGGGATTATAGGTCAAAGTATGACTAGTTTTGACTTTCTAAACTAGGATTCACTAACTTAGCCTACACTTTAGTGTATAGGAATGACCAGCAATGTGGTAAGTAAGCCAAGAATGATTTAGAGCTGGATATATGGAAATTTAGGGTGTGAAATATCAAAAATAACCCTCAGAATTTAAGTTATACCTTTCCTTAGTCATTAAGTATTGATTTTGGACCAAATCTGGTCATTTCTTTCCCTTTTCTCTCCAGCCGCGACTTGAAACCCTCCAGCCACTATCTAAGCTTCTCTCAACTCCCCTTGGCCATATCCAAGAGTTTCCAAGTGGTAGAACTCAAGTTGGAGCTCTAGAAAGCAAGATAGGTCCAAACTAGTCAAGGTGAGTCTACTAGTTCTTCTTCTTTAGTATTGTTTTCTAATTCAAGTTCTTCACTTGATGCAACTTAAGTATGAGTTCCTTTAGGATCTCTTGGGTCCTAAAATTAGTTTCAAAGCCTTGAGAATCAATTTGGTAGAGGTAGAAGGCAAGAGCTTCAATAAAAGCTCAAACTAGTCAAGGTGAGCTCTATGTAGGATTTTGAATTTGTGGTTAATTTGTTTTGCTTTAAATCTTAAATCAAAGCTTTTATTTGATGAATAAAATTCCTAGAAAATCTTACATACGGCTGGAAACAAAGAATTTAAGTAGAGGATTAAATTTACACTTAAAGCCCCAAAGTCGCTAGTTATGGATTTAAGTGTTTTCATGTGTAGTAGATTTCATTTTTGGTATTTGTAATCTGATTTTCCAAGCCTAGAGTGTATATTTTATGGATCCTAATATCTATTACACACATTTGGTGGTTAGTTGTGATGTCATACAAGTACAAATGTGGGCTTAAGTTTTGTCTAAACCGAAAGGAATTCAAGTGTACCTAGGTTCTCTAAATGGTCCTCTTTGAGCTGTATATGTGGGAATTGGCTTGTGGATTGTTATTGCAGGTCATAAACCATGACTTTAATCATGTGGGGATATCCTAAAAATAGGAGAAGTACTGTCCAAATATTTTTAAAACCAAATGGTACCATTTAGAATTAAGTAGACTAGTTTTTATGAAAGTAGGTGACATTTTTGTCCATTTTGTGATTAGGTTTCCTTATTTTGTAAAACGTTGTAATTTGGTCTTGTGCTTGTTTTCTTTAAGCATTTTACATTGTAGTAATCATCTTAGTAATAAAATTGACATCAGGTCTTCCACACACCTTGCCACTGAGGATACTAACCCTTTCCACTATTTTTTAACCGGACACAAGGTAAGTAAAGATTTATTTTAACTGCATCACAAGAACAATAGTCGATACAAGTTGTTTTTCCTACGTGCTTATTGATATTGTTGTTGTAAAGTTTACTGAAACATAAGCATGACATGATCATTTAAGCATAATTTTCAAAAAGGTGAAGTTTTCCACGCATTGGATTTAAAGTAGTACCATTGTATTGATTTTATGAGATATATTTTAAGTATATTGTTTAGTCTGTCTACGTTGGGTAAGTATGGCTTGCACAGGCATCCTTTCTGCATAGCTGGGCATGGCTTATCGACTGCTGGGACTGAACTTTGTACTGTGAGATTTACTAGGTGCATTACCTAGTCTGTCTTCGTTGGGTAGGTATGGTTCGCACTGGCCATGTGTTTCCTTCCTGCATAGGTAGGCACGGCCTACCGACTGCCGCGACTTTGTAGTATACTCAATGACCCGATAAAGAAAGGTTTTCTAAGAAAAGTACATTAAAATGAAAAGTTGTAAAAGAAAGAATACAAAGGGAATTTCAATGAAGTTTTTGCATGAAACACATTCATGAGAATGTATGATCTTTACTTACTGAGCATTTGCTCATTTAATTCCTGTGATGCACGTGAGGAGATATGTGATGTATAGAGTTGCTAGTTGGCTAGCACGCTTTCTCGTCGCCATGATCATACAGATGTAGACGAGCTTGACCTGTGGACGATGTTTTTTTTTTGTATTTTGATATTTTGGTGTGTTGTAAATATAACTGTTGACGGCAAGATAAACTGATAAGAACTTTTTGGTTGTATATGATAATATGGTTGAGAAAAGAGGAGTTACAAGAAGCTCGACCAACAATTCTCCAAGTTCTTGGAAGTGTTCAAGCGGCTACACATCAATATTCCCTTCACCAAAGCACTTGAGCAAATGTCAAGCTATGTGAAGTTTATGAAGGAGATCCTTTCCAATAAAAGGAGATTGGGGGAGTATGAGACAGTTTCACTCACGGAGGAATGTAGTGCAATTCTTAAAAACAAGCTTCCTCCTAAGCTCGAGGATCTTTGAAACTTCAACATTCCTTGTACAATTGGTGATTGCTTCTTCGATAAGGCATTATATGATTTGGGAGCTAGTGTCAACTTAATGCCATTTTTTGTCTTTCGAAAACTTGGTTTGGGTGAGGCAAGACCTACTACAGCTATACTCCAATTTGCAGATCGATCAATCAAGTATCCAAGGGAAATTATTGAGAATGCGCTTGAAGGTAGACAAGTTGTACTTCCCAGCTGATTTCATTGTGCTTGACATGGAGGAAGATGAAAATCTTCTAATTAGCCTTGGAAGACCATTCTTGGCAACCGGGAGGACGGTCATTAATCTGAACAAAGGAGAGCTTACCATGAGGGTGGAGGATCAAGTCATATCCTTCAATGTGTTCAAAGAGGCGAATTTACCTAGTGACATTGATGATTGTTGTAGAATAGATTTGGTGACAGAGTGCATTGAAGATAGTGCATTGAAGGAAGCTCCATCACATTCTTCTAAGTCCAACCCCACAATTGAAATCTTAGAGACGCCACTTTCCTCTTCCAACTACCTCAAGCAATACAAGAAGGATGCGAGGAAGTGGAGAATAAAGAAGAAAAAGCATGACAATCATCATTATGAACCAGGACCAAGAGATGTGCTTGGCTCATGTTATTTGAAACTCTTCCAGAGCAAGCTCAAGGCAAGATGGTCGGGGCCATTCAATGGGACTAATGTGTCTCCATGTGGTGTAACTAGAAGAATCAAGGTGAACATTTAGAAGATCAAGGAGTACCTAGGAGGAGGGCTCGATCAAGCCAATTCACCCATTGGCTCGCCCAATCCTCCATGAGGAGTGGCAATGTCAAGCTAGGGACATTAAACAAGCGCTACTTGGGAAGCAACCCAAGAATGTGAATAAAGAGGGAAGCATGTTTTGAAGCTCCTGACATGTCTGTTTTGAAGACAAGTGACGAAGATATTGGTGGAAGGACTTAATTGCAGAAAAGATGAAGAGTTGCAGGCTGTTTGGCACCCCGGTGCCACATAATGACGCTCTGGCGCTGCTTTCGGCCATAAACTCAGGCAGTGGTACCACGGTGCCGCTTTTTAGTGCCGGTCCGAAAAAAAAAATAATAAATTAAAAAAAACCTTTGCTTGTCACTGCTGCCGCCATCACCATGAGTTGACAGTGATCAACTGGGCGATCACCACACCTGAGAGGCCGACTGAGCGACCTTTAATCAGATAAGTTTCATTCCTCCTTACTATTTCATGTTTAGTGCATTCAAGACAATGCACACTTTAAGTTTGGGGGGAGTTTCTAGTACTTACCTACTTTGTCTTCCTGAGCATTTTAATTGGTTGAACTTTTAAACTGTTTTCCCTTTGTTTTATGTTGGTTTATTCTATGTCTCTCTTTCCTTCTTAGTATGTGCTTATCTTTTGTTTAGTTGCTTGATTGTGTGTTGTTAGGAGCTCTTGATAGAGGTTAATGGTCGATGATATGATTGAGAGTATGAGCGAAATAACTCTTTGGAAACATTTAGTATCATGGCTGTTTGTGTGCTTAAATCTTTTGCAGTTTTGCTTTGTGAACAACTCTTGATCACATTTTGTATATAGCTGTGAGCATTTAGCCTTCAATTACTTAGAGTAGTTTTATGATTGTGACTTAGAAGAATATTTAGTCTCATGTCATCTTAGAACCTGTTTTATTGTCAATCGAGGCAAAATCCTAGGTAACACGAAAATCGAAGAAATGATGTACGCCATTTTAGACCGGTTGAGCCTTTCAAGCCTGCCCATTAACGGTAATATCCTTAGTCACCCTATTTGAGCCAAATTTCTTAGCCTTTTCGTTTTTTTTTTAGCCAAATAAACTCCTCTTACCGATAAATAATTTTCCAAAATACCTCACTTCACACCATAGATGCATGGAAGTAAATTCTGAACTTGTGGTAAAATGTGAGCAGTTTATGAAGAATAAAAAAGGGAAGTTCCTTGTGAAGGAAGTAGTTTGGCTACCAACTGATAGTTTAAAAAAAAAATGGGTCAAAAACTAAGTTTAGGGGAAATTATAGTGGTATGCTTGAGAGAATTGCATTCATTGAGCAAAATGGGCATCTATGGTGTGAATAAGCCTAAACGATGTCATTCAATCCATCCGTACCCAAGACTTGCATTACTAGCCAGTAAAAGACCTATTAATCTTCGATTTAGTGCTATTCTATATTAGTGGAGATTGACATGAAAAACAGTCTTATGAGATAACTGTGTACGTTTGTAACCTAAGTTGGCATAAAGCGATCCGAGAGTTAAGGGTTAAGTATAAGCAACTATCCCACACACGAACCAAGAATGTAAACAGAGTAAGATCATTGCCATTATTGAAAATCTAAACTTTCGTAATGCTTTAGGTTTCCATCGAGTTATAAAAATTCTGTTGAGAGTTTTGAGACCGATTTAACCTCATTCAAAAGCTCAGTTTGTGTATCTTATTTCTTGAGTGATTGTAGCTACTATTTTCAATTGTTGCTTTGTTATCTCAGCTCGAGGACAAGCTTTTGTTTAAAGTTTGGGAGAATTTATTAAGTGGATTCTATACTTAACTTTACTATCCTTTCAAGCTTAAAAATTGCTCATCTTAGAACTCTTTTTATTCATTTTTGTTGTTTTACTATATATTTCAGGTGAAGAGTTATTTACTAGAGAATAATGACTCTTCAGAGAAATCAAGGCCTAATCAAAAAAATTTAGTTCAATTGCGAGCAAGACGGGCAAACACAATCTTAGAACAGTGATGCAGCGCCAGCACTTAGTGAAAACCTGGCAAAAAGTGGGCTCCGCAGCACGAAAAACCTCCAGAGACCAGGTGCCACAGCGCCAGGGATTGGCGCCGCAGCTCTAAGTGCACAGTGCCACAGCGCCACCTACGTATATATCCTATGGCGCCGCAGCGCCACCTCTGTTGTGCCGCGGTGCCTTTTCCTGAGCTTTCTGTTGCCGCAGCGCCACGGTTCAGTGCTGCAGCGCCATCCTCGTCACGGTCTTCTCGCCACGGTGCCAAATTTGGTGCCACAGCGCCGGGCAGAGCGAGACAAATTGCAGAATTTCTGGAATATGGCCGAACTGTCGCTAGTATTTAAACTCTTCTGAAATCAGCCGAAAGTGCACACGGGGAAAACCTTAGCAACCAAAGTGAGAAAGAGTCAGAGAGAGTCTCTGAAGGAAAAACAACAAGGAGCAAAAGGAATCACGAGGATTCAAGAAGAAACTAGTGGCTGGAACAAGCTTCAAATAGTTTTTCTTTCTTTCCTCTGTTTTTTCCTTTATTTTCTGCTATGGACCTGTATATGATTTATGATTTCTGTTGTGTTTTCCTTTGTATAACTATGAACTAAACTCTTTTACTAGGGATGTAATCAAACCTCTAATGTAATTTATTTATGTTATTTTTCTCATTTGTTCTTGCAGTCTATGTATGAGTTTATTGTTCTATCTTACACTCAATGCCTCTGTTTATTTGGCCATTGAACGGTTTTGACGTGTGAAACCTACTTGAACTTGGAAAGGAGATTTTAGGTTTGGACATAGATTGAACAACATAGGATTGCCTAGTATAGGGTAAGTTTGCATAGAATAGGAATATATCTATGTAACATATGCAACATTGTATGGAAATTACCAAGCTTAATAAGTTTAAGTAATTTATGTTAGGAGTAACATACTATCTTGTTTAAGCATTTTCACCTATATCTTAAAAAGAAATTTGTGATTATCATTGAATTCCCAGTTATTGATTCTAATGTGGATGTTTGAATGTTGAGAAAAGCTAGTAATTGAAGGAGTTAGAGGAGAGATTGTATCCCTGAGTTTTATATCATTGTTGTAAAACTACCGTTAGTTGTCTAGTGTTTATTTCCTTTATTTTCATTTATATTGAATTTGCATTTTAGTTTTTGATCACAACACCCATTTATTGTCGTTTGGATAAATTACAAACTAGTTTCGGTTTGTACTTGGCACTTGTAAATCACTTGCTTCTCGTGGGATTCGACACTCTCTTACTTACTATATTACTTGTTGCGACCCGTATACTTGCGGTGTTTGTGTATTAGAAATAGCCCAGTACCTAGGCCCGACCCGCCTAAAATGGGGGCTACGTTGGCCCCATATTCTTATTAAGAGGCCCGATAGGCTCACATGCCCAATCTACATTTTATGCAAGCCTAAGTGGACCATGGCTATATGGACTGAATATGAGTCAAAATATGGGCCTAAATTCATTGTTTTTCTATACTTTGAAATATCAAATATATGCTTATGTAGGCTAAAATATGGTCCTAAAACCTATTCATATTCTTTTAAAATTTGTGTAAATTGAAAATAAATAAAAATAAGTAAATAAATAATATTAAAAACATATAATTGAAAATATTTAATTAATTTTGTTTTAAATTTGAACAAAGAAATATATTTAATATTATATATAATATGACTAAATGTAAGCCTACAAAAATGTGGGTCGAGCCAGGCCAAGCCAATGGGTCTTCTACTGAGGCTTAGCCTGACCCCTATTATATGTAATAGGCCGGCCCAAGCCTACATTAATATGGGCCGGACAGGGCCGGTACCGTACTTTTTTTCGGAATGTAGACCAACCCATAAGGTCCAGCCTGCACTGACATCTCTAAAGAAGAGTGATCAAAAAATATGTTTTTTTCTCTAATTAAGCTATTAATAATTCCCAAAATTTAACAATTATATAACATTACAAATGTTTTATTAATTACAATCGTTACAGACACTCCTAAGGCATAATCTATGACTCTTTTTAACTCAGTGGGTGCACTTTTAGCCATGATTTCGCATAAAGCCTTTTTTTTATCTCAACACTAATTACTCTGTTAATTATTATTTTTTCTTTCTATATTCTCTAAGATCTATACATCTTAGGTTTCTCAACTCATTCCTAATATACAAACCAAGAATTGCTTGCTCAGTTTTACTACTACAAAAAAGAGTATACATAACACTCTTTAGGTAACACTAGTTAAAAAATAATAATAAGAATAATAATAAAACTGTTGCTTAATCTGTATATTTATATATAGCCAACACTTATTTAAAAAGTATTGTAATTTTTTCTCAAAAATTGCATCTATTACAACACTTGTACATAAAGTGCTGCGTATTATCATTGTTTATGCAGTACTTCCTAGAAAAATGTTGCAATATGTTAGTCATTAAAAACATGCAACACTTTCCATATAAGAGTTGCCCAGCTAAATATTATATTCATTTTTAATTATGATATTTACTTAATTTATAACCAAAAAGTAAAATCCCTAAGCCCCAAAATTTCCGTACCTTCACCCGCTCCTTTCTATTTTCTTTTCCCGCAGACAAGGTTGCCATCGCAGTCACAAAGACCCAGCTAACATCTACATGCTGGATCAGATTGTCCTTAGCAATCAGATTGTCCTTGGTTGTTCAAAATCTTCTAAACTTTAATTAGTGCTTATTCAGGAATTAAACTTAATTTTTATAAACAATTAGACTTAGTATATGTGATGTAGTACGTCTAAATGTGTCTAGTTTAGTTATTAGTGACTAGCTTATTGCTTTGTAATTATATAGATTTAGTTTTTTAGACTTTTCTATATTTATTGCGTCATCTATGTAAAATTTTGTGGAATCTATAAATTGTTTTACATGCAGGGGCCATTTTTAATTTAGTGGGCTTCAATTTTTATTCCACGGAAAGAAAAAGAATTTTCTGAACTATAATTTTAGACAACATTTATTCTGCAAATGTTTCATATAGACACATATTATGCAAGACTTTTAGAAAAAGGGTTGCATAATATCTTTTCAAAAGCCCTTTTAAATGACCACTTTACACAATGGTTTCATTGAAAATGCTACGTAAAGTACCCTTTTGCAATTTAATAAATATTGTATATTCATATGATTTTCTGTAACACTGGCAATGCTTAACAAGTATTGCTTAATAGAATAGGCAACATTGAATAAATATTGCCTATACTATTTTTTGTAGTAGTACTTTGTGCTTTTTTCTCAATAAGACTATGGCTTCTCCTTTTTTATTTTCAAAACCCTAGTTTTAGAAGGGCAGATACCTGCAATGGTTTCACGGGTGATCTTCATAAAGCACTGTTGCATCAAAAAATTGAAACCTACATGGATGAGATGAGAAGCTTAATAGACGTGATGAAATTTCATAGGCTCTTTTGAATGAAATCTACGAATCAAAACATTTTGCTATTATTTTATCAAAAAACTATGCTTCTTCATCGTGGTGTTTAGAGGAACTTATGCATATTCTTCAATGCAGGGAAAGGAATAGGCAAACTATTATACTGGTTTTTTAAATAGAGAAACAAGATTAATTAGCAAATTAGTTTCGTACATAATAGAGTCTTAAGCTTATGTCTCGACAAACTTGCCTAATGCAAAATTAGATTAGTAAGCTAGTTGATAACCATATCTGTATAGTATTCTTAAGCTCATAGAAATGCCATTAATTTCAAATGACAAGTAAGAAACTATCTTGAATGGTTATAGCTTGTGGCTTTATAGAATGGTGATAAAATTAGAGAAATACATAAATTATCTGTAATATAAATTACTGAGCAATCACAAAAAAGTTTAGGCTTTCTACTACAAAAACTCTCTAAACTCTGAACAATTTAGTAAAATTAGCATTGAACTCAATTTTTTGAAGCAAAACCCTCTGAAGTTCCCTAATAGTAGTTCTATTAGAAAAGAAAGGTGTTTCTGTTATTTTTTTTTACAGTTAAATTCTCATTCTTTTATTTGCGACTTTAGGTATCCAATCTTATATTTTTGTTTCTCGTTAATTCTTTTAATCTTTTCTGTCCAAAATTACTGTTAATTAGTAGTGGCCCAAAACGTGCTCATCTTAGGGATAAAATTGGAAATAAAAGAAATTATTATTATTTTAAATAGATTTGGGTTATTGTTTTCGTTTAAGAAGGAGAGAAGAAATTAGAAAATTTTATATGGTTTTAATATAGATCTACTTTGGTCTAATTATTCGTATATCTAGATGAGAGGTACATGAATACTTAGACCAAAGTAAATCTATATTAGAACTATATAAATTTTGGCTATATATATCTCATAAAATTGGAATAACAAAATATAAAATTGGCAATATACGTCTCATAAAATTGGTAATATATTCATATACCTCTCTTCTAGATATATAAATACTTGAACTAAAGTTGATCCATATTGGAACTATATAAAATTTTTCAATTTATTACATTCTTCTTGAGCGAAAACGACAACCTAACTCTTTTTCTAAATAATAATTTTCTTTTATTTCTAATTTTACGCCTAATGAGATGAGCACAATTCGGGAAACTGCTAATTAATGGCAGTATTAGACAGAAAACATTTAAAATAATTAATATAGAACAAAAATCTAAGAATAAAGACTTAAAAGCCATAAATGAAATAATGAGAACTTAATCACAAAAAAAATAATAAAAACACATTTCTTTTCTAACCGAATTAATATTAAGGACTTTAGGGGTTTTTGCTCTAAAAATTTAAGTTCAGGATTAATTTTACTAATTTATTTCGAGTTCAGGAATTTTTATATTAAAAGATCAAAAATTTAAAATCTGTTGACACATTTTGTACCTTTATACTAGCATGTATATCTATATATATATATAACAATAATATTGTTTATTCTCTATCGATAAAAAAATCAATTTTGACTTTTAGATTTCAGTCTAATATTTAAAATTAATTACGTTGGAATAAATTCAATTGTGAATTAAATGATATATATATATATATATAAAAATAATATTGTTTATTCTCTATCGATAAAAAAATCAATTTTGAATTTTAGATTTCAGTCTAATATTTAAAATTAATTATGTTGGAATAAATTCAATTGTAAATTAAATGATAACATTTTCCACACTATAGAATAATAAAAAGTAAGAAATTTTTTACAAAAAGTATTATTTGATGTTCACATTAATTCGAAGCAACCATCCATCAGAAAAAGAATATCCAAGCAATCAAGACTATATTATAGAACTATAGCCATAACAGAGAAATAATATCCAAAGAAATATACTCACAAATGAACAAATCAAATATATGTAAGTATAAAATCCACAATTGAACAATAAATAACCCAAGAAATTAATAAATCCATGGGAAGAAAGGAAAACTTAATCCCAGATATGTAGGTCCTTTCTAGATACTAGATAAAGTTGGAGATGTTGCCTACAGACTCGCTTTGCCACCTTCATTGTCAAATGTACATAATGTATTTCATGTCTCTATGTTAAGGAGGTATATTTTAAATCCTTCACATGTTTTGAACTATGAGTAACTGGAGCTAAGTCAAGACATGAGTTATGTGGAACATCCAGTGAAGATCTTAGATACAAAAGAGAAGGAACTTAGAAACAAGAAAATCCCATTGGTAAAAGTACTGTGGAAGGACCATGAAGTAGAAGAAGCCACATGGGAAAGAGAAGAATAGATGAAAACTAAGTATCCATACTTATTTGGGTAAGTAAATTTCGGGGACAAAATTTTATAAGGAGGAGAGAATTGTGATGCCGAGATTCTCACATGCATACTAAGCCAATAATAAATATGTTCTAATTGCATATTAGGCATCTAGAATTCATTAATATCACTTTCATAGTAACATGCCTATTCATTATGTTATGTGCACTCACATATATGTTATTACACTAATATTTGTCGAAGTGTCTCAATGCAGTGTAAAGGTTCAATACCCTCAGAAAAAGACTCGGTGTGCTAAATGAACAAAGAATATATTTATGAAAGCAATACTATGTGCACATGTATTAAGATAACCTTTGTTAATAACTTGGTCAAATAGTAGTTTTTCGGTAAAATACAATTTTCACGCTTTTCGAAGCCAAATTCACTGTGTTTAACACGTCAAATAGCTTTGATTCAATGTCTAGGACTCATTTATAACATTTTATTTGTCAGCTCCAGGTAAGCACGAGGTGGCATTCACAACACTGATTTGTGTTTTATTTGCACTAAGCTAGCTTAGATTCAGCTTAATCGCATAACGTCATTTTTGTGCATTCTAATTATTAAGTGCTAATGCCATGTTTGTATTATTAATTAGAGTCTAATTGACTTATTTTTATGTTTAATGATTGGTTATGGGGCTAGGTTCCACTAGATTATAATAAGATTGGCCATATGGGATCATAAGTCAAAGTATGACTAGATTTCAACTATTACAAATATCACATATAATACGACTAAAGTGTAATAAACCATTACCAATTATTTAAAAAAAAAAAGTTCAAAACACACAGAAAAATATAAATAGCTACTTAAACATAACCAAAAAAAAAAGATTATACATGAATTAATATCAAATATAACACTAATTGCCAAACAAAATGTACGTACCATGATTAAAAAATTCGTGAACCATTATCAATTACGAAAAATAATCCAAAATCTTATGCTACGACCAAAAATACAATATACTAACTTAAAAATTATATGTATAAACCAAAAATTTATGAACCAAACTAGAAAATGTCTGACATGTTCATAAACAAAAACTAGAGAAAACAAACACTATATACCAGCATAAAAATTATATATACCACGACAAAGAATTCATGAATCAAAGTAAAAATGGTGAATATCTTTAGCAATAAAAACCAACGAACAGTAATATCATATACCTCCACAAAAAACATATGAACAAGACAAAATATTCATAAAACAGTATTAATTACAAAAAATAATTTGAAAACACATAGGAAAACATAAATAATCCTTAATTGATAACAAAAAATAAGATTATATAAGAAATTATATTCAATTGCAAGACAAATTAGCAATAAAAATCAAAAGCCCAAAATAAGTCACAATACAATTAAACAAAATCAAAATCAAAGCTCATATGAACAACACAATATATACCTGAAAAGATGAAAGAATAAATTCCTCAAACATGCCGTCGGATAAGAATCTCAAAACACTAGAAAGCATGAAAGTTTATTGGAAAATCGATCAAAATAAGAGAGAGAGAGAGAGAGCGAGGGCACGAGAGAGAGAGAAAGCGAGAGAGCACGAGAGGAGAGAGAGGAAAAGAGAGAAAGACTGAGAGAGAGCCACAAAGAGAGAGAGAGAGAGAGAGCGAGGGCACGAGAGAGAGAGAAAGCGAGAGAGCACGAGAGGAGAGAGAGGAAGAGAGAGAAAGACTGAGAGAGAGCCATAAAGAGAGAGAGAGAGAGAGAGAGAGAGAGCGAGAGAGAACAAGTGAATGAGAAAGAGGAAGAAAAAAAAAGAAAATAGGAAAAATAAATAAATTAAATAGGGGCAGAACTAGAAATTTAGTTTGGAGAGTTTTTAAACTTGGACATGTAACTATAAAATATAAAGTTTGGACATCTATTTAAGCAAATTTGAAAAAAAGGTACATACACCTAATTTTCTCTTTTTTTTCTTTTGCGATATTTGTAAAAAATGCTGCAAAGTATTTAAAAATGTGGCACTTTTTAAATTTGCCTCAAAAATAATATCATTTTATTAAATACTGCAAAATTAATATAAAAAATGCTGCAAATTTAAAATGCCCCCCAAAATTTACTACATTTTTGCCATTTTTCTTAAAACAACTAAAATTTTATCTTTTATGTAACAGGAGATTTTTTTGTTTTAAAGTCACTTTGGGTCATAACTGAATAAATAGGAATAAGCTCACAACTTTTTTCTTTTTAAGACCCCACAACTTTTTTTTTTAATATAAAAAAAAATTAACATAAAAAGAGTAGGATTAAATTACGCAAAATAAAATATTGCTTCTATCTGGTTTGAATGTAGATTTTTGACCAAGCAAAAGTTAATAAGGCCAATAGTACTACATAAATCGTATATTTAGTTATAGCCTAAAGCTAATATCAATCTTTAATCTTTATTCACTTTGAATACTACTGACTCAGTATTTTAGTTAAAATTTCTGAAAAACATAAATTGTATCTTAAAATATCAATGACAGAAAATTCCCCTTTCTATCTCGTTCTCTTCTAAGCCGAAAATGCTTCTCTCTTCCTCTCTCTTCAACGTCATTTTCGACCAAAGCTGAGATCTTCCAAGTTCTAAGCTCCATAGACCAATGCCGAAAATGCTTCTCTCTTTCTCTTTCCTCAACATCATTTTCAACCTAAGCTGAGATCTTCAAGGATCTAAGCTCTGCAAACCAACCTAAGTTCCATTAGCTCTCTGCTCCGATCTCAGTGTCACTGGGTCTTAGCTCCATTGTCGAATTAGATTGTTCAAGAGATAGTTTTCATTTTTTTCCCCATTCTCTTGATTGATTTGTGTAATGATTCATAAAACCATACTATTCAACGGATATGAGTTTCATTTTTATATACAACGATTTCTCCAGCTTCATCCATTGTAGTGAGTTTTCATTTCGTGTCTTTCTTTGATTCAATTTATCATTGCTCTGAATTTAATTACTAATTGGCTTCAATTGCTCCTTTTCTTGGTTAATGGTTGATTGAAGTGGCTGGTCATCAGTTTTGCTCTGTTCTGATATCAAAGAACAGAGCATCAGTTTTTCGTCGGACTTTGGGAGAAGGAAAGATTCTTATGGCAGATACCCTTAACTTTAACCATGTTTAGACACTCAGATTAGGATTTCATAACTAAACATAAGGTGTGTCTTTTTAGCATTATTAACAGTGGCCAGTTGAAATGTATTTTACATTTATCTTTACTATCCTTTCGAGCTTAAGAATTGCTCGTCTTTGAGCTCCTTTTACTTATTTTGTTGTTTTTGATGCACATTTCAGGTGAGAAGTCATTGAGAGGAGAATACTAACTTTTCAAGTGAAATCGAAGCTAAATCAAAGCATGATCAATCGCGAGTGAAGCTGGGCTAACAATGTCTCAGCAATATATAGCAGTACCAATAATATGAAAGGAATTGGGCAGAATTGGGCACTGCAGCACTAGTCTGACGCAGTAGTGCCACGTTGGCACCACAGTGCCGCGTGATAATGGCGTGGTGCAGCAGCACCATTTCATGGCACCGCAGCACCTTACCCTCGATATTGTGGCATCGCAACGCCACAGTCCGGTGCTGCAGTGCCAACCCTTCGACTGTCTTGGTGCCACGATGCCAAATTTGGTGCCACAATGCTACAAAGTGGAGAACATGTTGTTGAATTCCTAGATCGTGGCCAGTTGGCTTTTTGTATTTATACTTTCTTGAACTCATCTGAAAAGGAGGATGAAGGGCGACGAAAAACACTAGCAGCCAAAGGGTTCTATAGCTATTTTAAGAGTGAAGACAACATCAAGAAGAGGATTCAAGAAGGGGAAATTAGATTGGAAAGCTTCAAAAAGAGTTTTTCTTATCTTTTGCTCTTGTCTTTCTCCTTTTGTTTTTGCAAATGAATACGCATTATTGTTGTTATATTTGTTTTGATTTATTTTGTATGAACATGAGCTAAACTTCATTTCTAGGGAGGAAATTGAATCTCTAATGTTAATCAAACTATCTTTTTTTCCTTTATTGTTCTTGATGTCCATTGATTGACTTGGTTGTTCTATCTTGAGTTTAATGCACCTATTTACTTGGCCACTAAATAGAGTTGTATTGTGAAATCTATATGAACTTGGGAAGGGGAATATAGGTTTGGACATAGATAGAATATCATAAGGGAGTTTTAATCAGCAGCAGAGTGATCCATTCTCCAATACTTATAATCCGGGATGGTACAACCATCCAAATTTTTCGTGGAGAAACAATGAGAATATTGTGAAGCCACCAAATGGATTTCAAACTGTGCCTCAAACTAACAAAATTTCACTAGAAGATGCCCTTGCATAACTCTACGTAAGCACAGCTCAGTTCATGATAAGAACTGATGCCCAATTACAAAGACAAGAGACAACTCTACAAAATCAAGCGCCATCTATCGAAAACATAGAAGTCCAAATTGGTCAGATTTCTGAAGTACTCTCCACAAGACCACAGGGTTTGTCGCCAAGTAATACGGAGATGAATCCCAAAGAGCAATGTAATGCGATAACCTTAAGAAGTGGGAAGAGAGTGGAGCGACCAGGCCAATGTATTTCAGCTAAATTACCATCTTCTACTCAATCATCACCAATAAATGTAAATAGTCAGCAATTGGCACAACCCCAAGGGCAATCCAAGACATCTCAACCTGAGCTGGAGAGGCAAGAATCTAAAATTTTCCCAAATAACCCTCTGCCATATATTCCTCCTATTCCATATCCTCAATGTCTCTAGAAGGATAAGCTTGACAAGCAGTTTTCAAAATTTTTAGAGATTTTTAAGAAGTTGCATATGAACATCCCATTCACAGATGCCTTAGCCCAAATGCCAAGTTATGTCAAATTTATGAAGGATATTCTATCGAATAAGAGGAAGCTTGAAGAGTATGAGACGGTTGCACTTACTAAGGAGTGTAGTGCTATTTTGCAGAAGAAGTTTCCCCGGAAACTTAAAGATCTAGGGAATGTGCATGTGAAGGTGGGCAAGTTATTCTTCCCTACTGATTTTATTGTCCTTGACATGGAGTAAGATTAAAATCTTCCACTTGTCCTTGGAAGATCATTCTTAGCAATCGGGAGGACAGTCATTGATGTGTACAAAGGAGAACTTACTATGAGGGTAGAGGACCAAGTAATAACCTTCAATGTGTTCAAAGAAGCGGACCTTCCTATTGACAATGATGACTGTTATAGAGTAGACTTGGTGAAGAAAAGCATTGAAGTCAATTCATTGAAGGAAGCTCCATTGATCAGTCGTGACTCTATCATTCATCCTGTTGATGAAGAGGCAAAGAAGGCTCAAGGGAAGACCAAGGTTGTGGAAGCCCCACAACATTCTTCTAAGTCCAATCGTCTAATGGAAGTCATGGAGATGTCATTCTCCTATTCCAACCATCACAAGCCATATAAGACGGATACAAGAAAATGGAGGATAAAGAAGAAGAGGTATGGTGATCACCACGTTGAACATAGAACAAGAGGTGTACATTGCTCATCTTGCTTAAAACTCTTCCGGGGTTAGCTCAAGGCAAGATGGTCGGGGTTGTTCAAAGCGATTAATGTGTCTCCATGTGGTGCAGCTAGAAGAATCAAGGTGAACGTTCAAAAGCTCAAGGATTACCTGGGAAGAAATCTTCATCGAGCTAAATCATCCATTGCCTCACCTAATCTTCCATGAGGAGTGGTAATGTCAAGCTAGGAGCGTAAAACAAGCGCTTCTTGGGAGGCAACCCAAGAATGTTAATAAAGAGGGAAGCGTGTTTTGAAGTTCTTATGGTGTTTTTGTTTTGAAGGCAAAGTGATAAAGGTGTTGGTGAAGGGGTTTGATTGTAGAAGATGAGAGCTGTCATTTTGGTGCCCAGGAGCTTAATTTGGCACTCTGGCACTACTCTGGGGCGCTACAAACAGAAACTTGGAGCCCCAGTGCCACAAAATAGTGCTTTAGTGCTAAATGTTGCCAAATCCCCAGGTGTTGGTGCCCTAACGCCATAAAACGGCACCCGAGTGCCGAAATTTGTGAATTACCCAGGTGATGCGCCCCAAGAGCTCAAAATGGCGCATTTGGGGTGCCAAAATCAGAAACTTGGCACCCCAACACCAAAAATTGGTGCCTCGGCGCTACCGGCCCCAGCGCCTTTGTTTGGCACTGCCGATGCTATCATCGTCAGTTGAAAGTGACCAACTGGGCGACCACTACCCCTTAGATGCTGACTGAGTGACCTTTAATCAGGTAAGTGCCCATTTCTCCTTAATTTTTTCATGTTTAGTGTGTTTGGGACAATGCACACTTTAAATTTGGGGGAGTTTTTAGTACTTTCCCGTTCTATCTTTGAGAGCATTTTAATTGTTAAACTTTTAGACTGTTTTCCTTTGTTTTACTTTAGTTTATTCAGTGTCTTTCTTTGTTTCTTAGTATATTTTTATCTTTTGTTTAGTTATTTGATTGTGTGTTGTTTGGAGCTTATGTCGGAGGTTAACTATCGATGATATGATTAAGAGTATGTGAAATAACTCTTTGGAAATATTTAGTATCATGACTATTTATGTGCTTAAATATTTTGTTGTTTTGCTTTGTGAACAACTCTTGAATACATTTTACACATAGTTGTGAGCATTTGACCTTGAATTATTTAGAGTAGTTTTATACTTGTAGCTTAGAAATGTATTTAGTCTTATGTCATCTTAGAACCTGTTTAATTATCAACCGAGGCGAAATCCTAAATAGCATGAATATCGAAGAAATGATGTAGGCCATTTTGGACCAGTTGAGCCTATCAAGCCTACCCGTTAATGTAATATCCTTAGTCACACCCTTTGAGCCAAGTTCTTTAGCCTTTTCAATTTTTGTGCGCTATAAACTCCTGACAGATAAATGATTTCCCAAATTACCTCACTTCACACCATAGATACACGAAAGTAAATATTGAATTTGTAGTGAAGTATGAGAAGTTTATGAAGGGAAAAAAAAAGGGAGAAGTCTTCCTTGTATCAAGAAACTTGGCTACCAATGGATAGTTCATTGTAAAAAAAAATAATAATAATCATAAAATAAAAAAAAAATAGAAGTAGAAAATTAGGTCAAAAATTAAGTTTGGGGGAAATTATTGTGGTATGTTTGAAAAAATTGAAGTCATTGAGCAAAATGAGCATCCGTGGTATGAATAAGCCTAACTGATACCATTCTACCCACCTATACCCAAACCTTACATCACAAGCCGATTAAAGACCTATTATTCTTCGATTTAGTGCTATTGTACATTAGTGGAGATTGATATGAAAAGCGGACTTATGAGATGACTGCTTCACTTTTATTGAGACAGTTCTTAATGTGTATTCTAAGTCTACATAAAGCAGTCTGAGTACAATCGGTTAAATGTGAACAGCTACTTCACACACACACTAAGAGTTGACAACTACGCCAAGCTACTAGTAGTATTAAAATTCTAAACTGTTGTGATGCTTCAAGTTTCCTTTGAGTTATATTTCCTGTAGAGAGTTTTGAGACAAGATTGACCTCATTCAAAGCTTCGTTTGTGTGTATTAATTTTGTTTTTGTATTGTTTTAGTTAATTCCTACTTGTTCATTTTTACTGTTTTAGCTTGAGGATGAGCTTTTGCTTAAGTTTGGGAGAATTCGATAAGTATATTTCACACTTATCTAAGCTTAAAAATTGCTCGTCTTCGAGCTCTTTTTATTTGTATTGTTGTTCTTGATGCATATTTTAGGTGAGAAGTCATTGAGAGGAGAGCGAAGACGGGCGACCAACAAAATATGGAAGAAATTGTGATCAATCGCGAGCGAAGACGGACGAACAACGTCTCAGCAGTCTGTAGCAGCGCCAATAATATGGAAGGAACTGGATGCTGTAGCTCCAAGTTGGCACCACAGTGCCACATTGGTGCTACAGCACCACTCCGCAGTGCCGCAACACTGCTTATAAATGGCGTGGTGCTGCAACACTGTTTCATGGTGCCGTGGTGCCGTCCCCTGGATATTGTGGTGCCACAGTGCCACAGTCTGGCGCTGTAGCGCCAACCATTCGACTGTCTTGGCACTACAGTGCCAAATTTGGCACAGCGGCCCCACAAAGTGCAGAACATATTGCTAAATTTCTATATCATGGCCAGTTGGCTTCTTGTATTTACAACTCTCTTGAACTCATTTAAAAAGGAGGAAGAAGGGGGACAAAAAATCCTAGCAGCCTGTCACACCCCGATTCATGTGCATACTTACATGTTATGTGTAATAGAGCTTTGTCTAGTTCTAAGTTAAGTAGAGGAGTTAAGCTGGTCAATAAGGAGCTTAATAATTTTATAAGTTCATAAAGATCCTAGTAAAAAGGATTTCACGTTTTATGAGATAGTCTTTTGCTGTCATACTTCATAAAATAGAAATAAGTTAAGCTACTGATTGAGGTACTTAGCAGTGTAAACTTTTAATGATAGACAATATGATGAAAGAAAATATTTTCGACAAAAACTAACAGCTAAGTTTCAAACAATCTAGAATAGATAGGCTGCTGACGAAAGAGACAAGATTATTTCTGATGTTGTGATCAATTTCTAGGGAGAAGTTAGTATTTCTCGATTTTTGTGCTAGACTGTTATATAAATCATGATATTTAGATGATAAATTAAAAATTGAAGCACGAGGTGTTCCAAGCATGATGTGTCCATAAGCACGAGGTGTTCCAATCATGATGTGTCCATAAGCACGAGGTGCTACTGTAAGCACGAGGTGTTGAATTAGAGTACGAGGTATTAAATCAAAGCACGAGGTGTAAGTTTGAAAGCATGAGATGTCAGTTGGAAGTACGTAATGGAATAGGACAAGCTAGGTGTCAAGCCTGTAGATGATGTTAGTGGCAACTAAGTGTCAACATTTGGGCGAGTTAGGTGTCAAGCACGTAGATGAGGTTAGTGGCAACTAGGTGTCAACATTTAGGCCGAGTTAAGTTGCTTGATATGGATAGGGCATGTGGCGCTAGGTGTCACGACAGAGGAAGCTTTAGGTAATGAGTAAACTGCTAGCTTGAAGAGCTTGGTGAAATCTATAAATAGGCCTTGAGAATTAGTTTTAGACATACGCTGCTCCACCCATATTTTTAGTAAAGTTTAGAAAGAAAAAAAAATGAAAGAAAGATAGAGAGAGGTTTGGAGATAGATATGAAGATTAAGAGGAATATCAGCTTGAGGTAAGTAAAGATAAATATTTTTACTGCATTACAAGAGCATGGTAAGTACAAGTATTTTCTAAATGTTATGTGAAATACATACTTATTTATATATACTTATATATACTACTATGTTGTTTATGGAATGGTGTTCATGGCATATGCATAAGGCATGTTTATGAAAAGAAAAATTAAGGTGATTTTAAGAAGTTCATATTTTTAAGAAAATATTATCATTGTACTTAAGTTGCTAAGTTATATTGTTTATAGAGTATGGCTCTTGGCTTAGTGATTGTGTAGAAAAGATGTGGCAAAATCCCTTGAGGCGAAAGGGCCAAGACAAGGTAAGCCTCAAATGATATTTATTAAGAGATCTACTATGTCACTATGTTAGATGTTATGCTTAAAATGGGGCCCAAAATGATATTTAAAGAAATAATATTTTCTAAGGAAAGTTGTACAATGGGTAACAAATATTTTTATAGCATGTCATCATTTTTATGCATGCATCATCTTTACTTACTGAGCGTTAGCTCATTATAGTTCTTGTAATACAGGTTTTAGTTGCATCAGTAGATTCTTGAAGGTTGGCTGAGCTGCAGTTCCATTCATCCCACGATACGATTATATTTTAATTCAAAAATAAATTTAATTGTAAAAATGAAGTCTTATGCCCTTTTCAGTTCCTCCGCTTTCAAATGCTCAGTTTTCAGAAAAAAGTTACGAAGGCTTAACGCGTCATTGGCCTAACTGGTAACGTTTTCAAGCAAAGTGTGACCAGCTATGTTGGGGAGGCGTTACACAGCCAAAAGGTTCTAGAGCTATTCTAAGAGAGAAAATAACATCAAGAAGAGGATTCAAGAAGGGGAAATCATATTGGAAGGCTTCAAAAAGAGATTTTCTTATCTTTTGCTCTTGTCTTTCTCCTTTTGTTTCTGCAAATGAATACGCGTCGTTGTTGTTATATTTGTTTTAATTCATTTTGTATCAACATGAGCTAAATTCCATTTCTAGGGAGGCAATTGGACCTCTAATGTAATCAAACTATTTTGTTTTCCTCTATTGTTCTTGATATCCATTGACTGAGTTGGTTGTTCTATCTTGAGTTTAATGCATCTATTTACTTGGCCACTAAATAGAATTGTATTATGAAATCTATATGAACTTGGGAAGGGGAATTTAGGTTTGGACATGGATAGAACATCATAAGATTGCCTAGTATGGGGTGAGTTTGCATAGAATAGGAATATACCTATGTGACTTGTGCAACCGTTATGTGAGAATTATCAAACTTAATGAATCTAGTCAATTTATGTTATGAGTAACATATTATCTTATCTAGATATTTTCACTTATGTCTTGGAAAGGAGTTCGTGAATACATTAGGATTCTCAGTTGTCAATTCTAAATGGGTAATTGTATTATAAGGAAAACTAGTAGTTTGAGGAGTTAGAGGGTAGATTGCATCCCTAGGTCCCTTATTATTACTTTGAGAACTATCTTTAGTTGCTTGATTTCTATTTCCTTTCTTGCCTTTTACACTGTTATTTACTTTTTAATTCTTGCTCAGAACCATCAATTATTGTTGTTTGGATTAATAAGAAGTTAGTTTCAATTAGTACTTAGCATTTGTGAATCATGTACTCCTCGTGAGATCGACACTCTCTTACTTTCTATATTACTTGTTGCGACCTGTATACTTACAGTTATGTGTTAGAAATAGCCCGACACTAGTCCCTTAAGGAAGTAGAAAGAAAAAGGCTTAATGACTTCGTTATTTCGATGGAGCTAAGGGTACAGAGTGGCTGTTTGATTGTCTGGAAGAAGTTTTGTCATGGAAACGGAAGGGATATTTCGTTAGAAATTATGGAGGATAAACCTACGTCTTAGCAACGGAGATATAAGAGATCAAAAGGGGACAGTTCCTTAGTATCGGGAAAATCCAGAATAGTCGATTTACAAACATAGTAGTTCCAAGTGGAGCGCACAATGATTCTTTGAAGGAGATCATGGATAGGCTTGCGATTGTGATAAGAAGATGGAAACATCCTTACAAAAGCCAGAGAAAAGTCAGCACAGGCAATAAAACTATGAAACCACAAAATATGAATGGAAATAAGTTTAATGCAAGAGAGGTAACTAAGAGTGGTTCAATCTCTAAGGCGGCTGATGTAGTCAATAAAGGCAGAGAAGTCCTTAGAAAGATTGGAGGAAGGCTTTGGTGGTATATAGATAGGATTTCAACATCCAATAGAAGGTTATAAACCTAAGATTGCGCAGGAAACTTAGAAGATGGGTGGAGGTGACCGATTTACAGCCAGACAAGGCCATGCTTTGGTGCTTGAATGAGGCAGAGAAGAAGGTAATGTTGAGAAACGAAATCTGTATACTACATAATTCCAGGCATGTAAAAGTTGTTGAATGGAGCCAATGTGAACATTGGGATTAGGTGAAAATAGCAGCAAGGAATAGATCAAGACGAGTGAACAAAATCCTCTAAATTGGTGGAATTATCATGTTTTCAAGGTAATCAGAGATAAGCTCGGAGGATTGTTAGACGTTGTCCAAGAATCTTTAGATTTAAGTTTTCTAAAATTCGTAAAAATCAAAGTAAAAGGCTTCTTTGATGGATTCATCCCCTCCTCTGTAAAACTTCCCAACGGTTAGATTCAGTTTCTATAAGAATTTCTACGGTGGAATTCCTGTCACCTTCTTTTAATACCAAGACAACAAGAGGAGAAACAACAGTTTTCTAGAAACAACGTGCAAATCTCAGGTGGAAAAGTGAGTGGTAATGCATAGAATCAAAGTTGGTAGATGGTGACAGGCCAGCCAGCACATTTTTCAATAACAGCCAGTATGGATGTACCACGAAAAGTAGTGAGCATGTGACATCTGCAAAAGAAAGGGAGATTACTAGAAAAGACAAAATGGGCACTTATTCCAGATTTGGTGACAAAAGAAATATTGGGTTCAATCGGCATTCAGGGATGGTGAGTGGCAGAAAAGTCAATCACAACAATCAGTACAGTGTTTTAATAATTTAGGAAGACAGTAAAGAGGAAATAACACCAGATGAAAGGAATAGGGGAGACAGTAACACCCCTCAATATTTTATTCCCATCTGAGGAGCCTTGCCCTAGACTTTTTTATTCTAATGGTGGTCGAGGGCACGGATTAAATATTGATAACAGGTTCTCCTTCTTGTCTCAAATGGGCAAATTAGGTCCAGAGTTGGAACGGGCCTGTACTTCATACTGGCCAACAAGATGGGCCTCAACCAGAGATTATTCAAAGTTCAAAAAGAATAGTAGCATCAAAGGTCCAACAGTGCAAAGAACTGTGGGCTGCTCTTTAAAGGTAATACCTAATCCTCATATGCTTTTTAATAATGGGTAGATCTCTAAATGGACTTGCAATTTCAACCCAATGAAAATAACATACAAACCTAGCCCTTCTTCTTTGAACACGGACCCCAAAGATGACAAAGGGTCGAACGTTTCCCCTTTGAAAGTTTACTTTTATGGGAGAGCTAAACGAAATCAGACTAGTGGGCAAGATGAAATAAATTTGTTGACTAGATATGTGGGAGGCGAGGATTCTTTGGGTGGTGACAACCCAAGCTTTTTGCAGTCTTCGGAGGGTGCGATGAGCTCTAATGGAGAGGAAGATTTAAGCATAGCTGTAGACAGCGTTGTTATAGAGGATCAATGAGAGGACGAAAGTTTGGAAGGTCTTAAACGCTTAATGGAGATGGTCAGCTCTAATAAAGACTCTTTCCATTTATGGGAAGAAATACATACCAGTGATGCTAATGATCAAGGTTGACAAAGGGGGAACTATCGTTCTCTGGAAAGATTTGGACGATTTTCTAAAGAAATTGAATATCAACTTGGTGTCCATTTCTAGTCGAGGAAAATATTCAACCCTGGTTAGCAACGAACTAAGGAAGAAGAATGGAGTTAGAGAATTGAAAAACTTGGAAATTAATGTCAATTATGATGAAATTGCCCGAGGAAAGGGAAAGAGCGTTGATCAATGAAGCTTTTATCTTGGAATATCAGGGGGAGCAGCTCGTCTACCAGATGGAGAGTAATAAAAGGACTAATTCAAAAGGTCACCCGGGACTTGGTCATTCTCCAGGAAATGAAAAGGGAAATAGTGAATAGGAGATTTATTGGTAATGCTTGGGTCTCCCGGTTCAAGGAGTGGGTTTTATGACCAGCGGTGGTTATTTGCAGAGGAATTCTGATCACGTGGGATGTTAGAAGAATTAATATCATAAATAGTCTAGTAGAGGAGTTCTCAGTTTCTGTTCTTATTGAGAATGAAGATGGTGTTGACTGGTGGTTCTTATGTGTTTATGGCCCTTGTAAGACAATGGGAAGGATTTGTTCTAGGATGAACTAGTGGGGCTTTGGAGTATTTGTGGCATTAATTGGTGTTTAGGAGGGGATTTTAATGTGGTAAGAGACGTTCACGAAAATTTCAACAGTAATTCTTACACTAGAAGAATAAAGCCTTTGACGAGTTAATAGGGGTTTTGGGTTTGAAGCACTTTTCCCGTCGCAATGCTATGTTCACTTGGTCTAACTTTTGGGAATCTCCTACTTGCTATCGACTGGATAGATTTTTACGTACAGATGGTTAGGATGACTTGTTCCCAATGACTCGATAGGAAGTCGAAGTCTGGGCTATTTCAGATCATAGTCTTATAATCTTAGATTTCAACCCCCTTATCTGGGGTCGAACTCCCTTTAGATTTGAGAATATATGGCTAGACAACAATGACTTCAGCAAAACTTTTGAAGACTTATGGAAAGGGTTGACAACGGAGGTCTGCCTTGGCTACAAGTTTTTGGCTAGATTGAAAGCTATTAAAAGTCTGGTTAGAAGCTAGAACTTGACAGTTTTTGGGGATATTTGGGTGCAAGAAGCAGCCCTTCTAGGAAGAATCAAGCAATTAGACTTTTTAGAGGTTTCTACTCTGTGGAATGAAAGTTTGTGCAACAAAAGAAAGTCTATTTAAAGGGCATTGACAGACCCTCTATTTATCAAAGAAAGGGTAATTCAGATGAAGTCTAAAATACAGTGGGCTAAAATACAGGACGCTAACACGAAGCTACTTCATAAATTAGTGAGTGCTCGGAAGTCAAAAAACTTTTTGTCCAAATTAGAGTTGGCTAGTGGGGAAGTGATTGATATCGAGGAAATTATTGTCCATGAGGTGGTGAGTTTTTTAGAAAAGTTTTATTCATCACAACAAGGGCTTGTAAAGGCTTCGAGGGGGTGTAATGATGTCCTATTAATAGTCTTATGGCAGCTCGACTAGAAAGATCTTTCGAAATGGATGAAATTAAGGTAGCAGTGTTTGCTTGCGATGGTAATAAATTTCCTAGCCTTGACAGCTTTACCATGGCGATGTTTTAATCCCAATGGGATACAATCAGAGATGACCTACTCAAGTTTTTTCTTGAATTTCATGAAACTGGAGTCATCAATGGGATCACTAATAAGACTTACATTTGTCTAATCCCGAAGAAGGCAAATTCTTGCTCCATTAAAGATTTTCGACCCATCAGCCTAGTAATTAGTTTGTACAAGATAATAGCTAACGTGCTATCTCAGAGATTGAAGGAGGTTTTGGATGTTACAATATTCAAAGACCAAGGAGCTTTTGTAGTTGGCAGACAAATTCTGGGTGTGGCCTTAGTAGCTAATGTGGTAGTGGACGATTATTGACAGAATCGTAAAAAAGGTCTAGTATTCAAAATCGACTTTGAGAAAGCCTACGACTACGTTGAATGACCCTATTGCTGGTGTTTACAGAAATAAATTTCTGGAAAATATTTTCATAAAATCATTTTCAAGAACACCATAGTTTTGTAAAATTCAGAAACGCTGCGGAATCAGTTGTTTAAAATTTTTCAGATCGTGATCTAACATAAGTTAACTCTTGATCGAGACAAGAATAATATCCGGATTCACTCCACAGCCTTCTTGTCTTCCCGTCTACTCTAGAAAGCCATTTGATTGATCTGGTGAGTGGTCACCTTAACTATAGGGAGATTAGTAAACCTTAATTTGCTTATTGGGTTTGCTGGGCTCAACTGATCATCAGATAACTATTGGGCTTTAATTTGAGCAAGACAGGGGACTAGATGGATCCATAAAGCCCAAACTCCAATTGTAGTGCCCAAAATTCTCACAAATGAATCTTGCCAATAATAAACGTCTTTGCATCTCATTTGTTTTTTCATAGCTTCACAATTAATTTCAAAGTTAAATTCTAACTTAAGTGCTTATTAATACAACTTAAAATTACTAATTGATTAACTATAATTCCTAGTTTTTGTGCAGTGAAAGGTCAATTTCGAGTCCAAGAGGAGTAGATGTGCTTATGGTCAAGGATTTGGTCATATATTAGTTTTATGAATTTATTTAATTACTTATTTATGGAGATACTACCTTGCATTACGGGATTGCTTGCATGAATCCAACTAAAAAGCATTTATATAGTGTGCCACTATTATATATATTAATTGGCACTCGTATACACCTTTTATGCCTCCACTAACTGACTTAAATTCTTGTTTTATTATCCCATGAACATTAAACTATTACTAGTAGTCCTAAGTTATGTTCAGCTTCCCACCGACTCAATTTTTTCAATTAACTAGAAAGTTCTTTAATTAAACCAAAAAAGAAAGAAACTTAGCTATTTATGCTTCATCACTAAATTTTATTCCATATCAGTTCCTACTTGTGACGAGAGCATCTACACTTCTATGAAATTAATTGATTCTTCCTACAAGGTGAGTGGTTATCTACTAGCATTTTCTCATAATTGTGTACTTATATATATATGTATAGATCTATAGACGTGAATCATAGAATCAGCACCCATGATTGAAATGATTTTATTATCCAAATTATGTAAGGTTTGCCAAATATAGAAAAGAAGAGACTCATAATAGAGTAATAAAATTTTGGCTTAAAGTGCTGATTTATATTGTATTTTTACTATTCCAATTCTCTCTAGTGAGATGCATATGTACATAAATCTAAATTGGGTTGCGAAATGACTAATTTTGGATAGTTTATAATCTTTGTACAGTACAACGGGTTATATATATATATATATATATTACTATAAACTTGCTGTTTGTGGCATAAACATTTGGGAAAGAAAATGAAAGAAAAATATTTATGGACTTTACACCTTTCTCGTATTAATAGTGGTGTCTTATTATATAGTAAACTTGTTATTCTTTATTTATTAGACTTAACGATTATGATTAGAATTCTAATATGGAGACTTCTCTTTGACATGTCTAATCTGACTTTGAAGATTTTGGTTCTTAGTCTACTGGTTGTTCATATAACTTGTGTTTCTTGACACGAACTAGCAGAAAGATTCCTTGATTTTTATAGGTCTGGAGCCTAAGTTCGTTAGAGAGATCCTAATTATTGATTGAGATGATAAGTTTTATTTCTATTCTGAATACTATGAAACATGTTTATCCGGATTTGTATATTTTATAAATAGAAAAACAAATATTACTATTTTCTTTTCTTTTTTTCTATCATAATAAGAATGTGCTACTATTGGTTGATGTAATTTATTATACGATAGATTGTATTATGTTTTTTGAGGAGATGTACTTAAAAATGAAACTAAAATACCATGATCAGGCCTTTAAGCACATCAAGCTTCCTTAGGAGAAGAAATCTGCCTTTAACCTTGTTTTATGTTCTAAAGACTTGAGGTAAGTGGGAATTCCACTCTAGCATCATAAGAACATATGTATATGATTGTATATGTGAAAAGTGGTATATCTATGACATTGAGCTTGATTTATGTATAAACTGTTCATATCATTTTCATGAGACATGTCATGTTTTCATGTACAAAATAATTGTTTACAGATTATGATTTTAATAAAGAGTCTTGACCTTAAACATTATTTATTTTAAAGAGGGGTATGGTTCTTATCTTGCTGATCTAGTAGGTAAAGGTGGTGAAATCCCTTGAGGTTAAGTCCAAGACAGGGTAAGCCAAACAAGAGAGAGGTCAAATCCCTTGAGGTTAATTCCAAGACAGGGTAAGCCTCAACTGATGTATTTATTAAGAGGATGCCTGCTATGTCACTGAGTTAAGAACTATATCAAAGAGGGGGCCCAAACGTGATTTAAATGTTAATATTTTCTAAGGCAATTAAGGGTACAAAGACTAATAAGTTTTATGTACAAATTGTTCATAAGCATGCATGGGTTTCCATTTACTGAGCTATTGCTCATTTAGTTCTTGTGATGCAGATGATTAGAACCAGGANAAGGGTACAAAGACTAATAAGTTTTATGTACAAATTGTTCATAAGCATGCATGGGTTTCCATTTACTGGGCTATTGCTCATTTAGTTCTTGTGATGCAGATGATTAGAACAAGGAGTAATGTTGGCTGAGCTGTTTCCACTCCAATGCTGTTCATATGCCAGTTTTGAAGAAGAAAGATATTTTGAGAACTGTTATATATATTGCTACGTATATGTACATAGATGATCCTGTGGGAGTCACCAAAAGTAGCAAAACCACATTTTGTGCTGTACAGACTGTAAATATTTCTGCAGTGTAAAAGAATGTATCCCTAATACTTTTCAGAACCAAATAGAAAGTTTAAATTTTTCCTCTATTTTCCGCTTTTCCAAGGTTAATGAAAGTAAGTTAGCATTACTTAGCTTTCCTACGTATAAGTGAGCGTATTTATATATAGTATAGCTAGGGGTGTTACACCAATGGACCATATGCCCACAATCATAATTAACTCATAATTATGATTAGGCCTTGTACATTAATATTGGGGCACACCACTATAGGCCCAATATTGAACTCTTGGACTAAATGTTATTTATTTTTTGTGAGACTTATTATCAAATAATTAGCTCAATCCATTTAGCATATACTATACCTGTAGACGCTTTCCCAATGTAATGCCGTACTAGCCGGTTGAAATTACCGTATTACCCCTCTAGTACATATTTACCCTTGAGTTGTCATTTTTCATCTAATGGATAATAGTTGACTACGGTATTTGTATCTGCTTATACCAACATAGTCAAATTTAAATAATGAATATGGGGCCTTAGCTTATATTATCCAAGTACTTGAAAAGACTCAAAATGACATTATATGCATAGCGTCCATCATGAAAAATGTTCTATACATTTCATACACCTTTTCTTCCAATATATCGGAATTCGAACCATAAATCGGAACTAGTCATTCAGTAACTCAAAAAGACAAAACACATGAAAGTAAGTTTGTTAATCGCTAGGATTAAGGTTTTCTACAATAGTGCTACAATAGTGAAATTAGAAATTTAAGTTACGGCACTTAACCTTAAATTCTAATTTACTCGGTCCTGTTCGATACTGTTATAACTTTGTTATAACACACTAGTGTTTCTATCTGAAGACTCATTTTGATAATTGGAGACTTCATTATGAAAATAGACAACACTACATTCTATGGCATAGTAAAGTATTCCATCTTCAATATGCAGAATACGAGCAATTTAATTTAGACATATTGAAATAAAGAATATAATGTCTCCCACATATGAACTCATCATACGAATAATTCTCTATTACTCAGTATGTGTCTTGGAATCTTTTATATGTTTGCATATGAAAAACATATACGTCACATGTATATCAATAGGACATAAATGAAATAGAAATTCATAACATGGAATTTATTAACAACAAATAGATAACAAATAATCCAATAAATATTGTTTATAATGTCAAAATAATAAACTACTTTATAGGACATTATTCCAACAATCTCCCACTTGACCTTTAAAGCAGATGTGACATGTCACGTAGTCCCATTCCTTCTAGGTAGTCCTCAAATACTTTGGTAGAAAAAGATTTAGTAAAAAGATCAGCAAGGTTCTCTGCAGACACTATCTTACTCACTATCACGTCTCCTCTTAGAACAATTTCTCCGAGTACATGATATTTCCTTTCTATGTGTTTTCCCCTCTTATAACTTCTGTGTCTATGGAGTTTGCAACTGCTCCACTATTATCACAGTAGAGTATTATAGGTTGCTATGCTCCAGGTACTACCTCGAGATTCATAAGGAAATTACGAAGCCAGACAGCCTCTTTAGTAGCTTCAGAAGCTACCACATATTCGGCCTCCATGTTTGAATCCGCAACACAAGATTGCTTGATACTCCTCTATATAATGGCTCCACTACCAAGAGTAAAGACTGAACCAGAGGTTGATTTTCTAGAGTCTTTATCAGATTGAAAATCTGAATCAGTATTTCTAACAGGTGTTAGATCTTCTCCAGAGTATAAAAGCATAAAATTTTTAGTTCTCCAAAGATACTTTAAAATATGCTTGACTGCACCCTAATGTTCAGGTCCTGGATTGGATTGGTAACGACTTACAATCCCAACAGCATAACAAATATTTGGTCTTGTACAAAGTATGGTATACATGAGACTTCCCAGTGCCAAAGTATAAGGAACATTTCTTATCTGTTCTTTCTCTTCATCTATCTTAGGAGAATTCTCATTAGACAGAGTAATTCCTTTATAAAAGGGTGTTAAACCTTTCTTGGAATTATGCATTGCGAACCTTATTAGTATTTTATCTATATACGAAGCCTGTGATAAAGCCATGCCTTTGTTCTTTCTATCTCGAAGAATTTGTATTCCTAGAACATAGCAAGTTTCACCTAAGTCTTTCATGTTAAACTGTTGTGCTAACTAGACTTTCACTGATGATAATGATCCAACATCATTCCTAATGATTAGAATATCATCAACATACAGTACCAGAAAACTCACTTTATTGTCCTGAATTCTTTTATAGACACAAAGGTCATCTATGTTTTTTTTTTTAAATCATAAGACTTAATTGCTTCATCAAATTTTATGTTCCATGATCTAGACGCTTGCTTGAGTCTATAAATAGATCTCTAAAGTTCACAAACTTTTCTTTCTTGTCCCTTTTCAACGAATCCCTCTGGTTGTATCATATAGATACGTTCATTAAGATTGCCATTCAGGAATGCAGTCTTGACGTCTATTTGCCATATCTTATAATCAAGAGATGCAGCGATGGATAAGAGTATGCAAATAGACTTGATCATAGCAATAGGAGAGAATGTTTCTTCGTAGTCGATACCTTCCTTCTGTGTATAACTCTTTGCAACTAACCTTGCCTTGAAAGTCTCCACTTTCCCGTCTATTCCCCTCTTTCTCTTATAGAACCACTTAAACCTAATGGATTTTATCCCATCAGGTAGATCTACAAGTTCCCAGACTTTATTAGAGTACATAGACTCTATTTCAGATTACATTGCCTTTTGCCAGAGATCCTTCTCAACATCATCCATTGCCCTATCGTAGGTATAAGAATCATTAGATTCTTAGTCACAAGACTCTCCTATTCCTAAGTACCTTCAGGTTGTCTCATAACTCTCTCACTACAACGAGGATCGAATGTGTGTTGAGCTTCAAGTGATTTATCTTTCCTAAGTGCTTTCTCAATCTTTTCTTCTATAGATTGGCTAATAACATCATCAGTTAATTCTTCAAGAACTAACTTACTTTTGGGCTTAAAATCTTTCATATAGTTTTCTTCCAAGAAAGTAGTATTTGTACTCACAAATAATTTCTTTTCTTTAGTACTGTAGAAATAATACTCTCTTGTTTCTTTTGGGTAACCTACAAATAGATACAATTCAGATCGTGATTCCAACTTCGTCGTTTTCCCTTTCAACATGTATACTGGACAACCTCAAATATGGATATGATGCAAATTAGGTTTATGTCCTTTCTATAGTTCGATTGGAGTCTTAAGTACTGACTTAGAAAGAACTCTATTCACCAGGTACATAGCAGTTTCTAAGGCATATCCCCAAAAAGATGTGGGTAGTTATGAATAACTGAGCATCAACATAAACATATCCAAAAGTGTCCTATTTCTTCTTTCAGCAACACCATTTAGTTAAGACGTACTAGGTGCTGTGAGTTAGGATAGGATCCCAGAGAGGTATTCACCAGCTCGATTAGATCGAATGGTCTTTGTGTTCTTTCCTAACTGCTTTTCAGTGTTCACTTTTAATTTTCTGAACTTTTCAAAAGAATCTGATTCGTGTTGCATTAGGTAAACATAACCAAATCTGGAATAATCATCTGTAAACATAATAAAGTATTCAAAATCGCCTCGAGCTTGAATATTTATGGACCCACAAACGTCAGTGTGTACCAACTCAAGACATTCTTGAACTCTAAGACCTTTTCCAGTAAATGGTCTTTTAGCTATTTTACCTTCTAGATAGGATTCGCAAGTTAGTAATGATTTAACCTCTAACGAACTTAGAGGTCCATTATTAACTAACCTTTAAAATCTGTTTTGGTTAATATGACCGAGTCTCAAATGTCAAAGATAAGTTTCATCATTAGTACTCACTTTCACTTTCTTATGTTTAGGATCTACATGTTCGAAATCATTTCAAGATTGTGCAGTGAGATGCTTCTAGGTTGAATAAAGAAAAGATTATTCTTATGAGTACCAGTGTAAATGAGACTTTTATTCTTTCTAATAGAGACTTTATTATCAAAATAAACAGAATAAACTTGTCTTATCAAACAGGAAACAAAAACCAAATTCTGTTTAAACACCAGAATATAATAATAATTCTTTATTTCTAAAAGCCTAAAATCATCGAAATTCAAAATAACATCTCCCATTGCACGAGCTTCAATTATTGAGCCATCTCCCAATCACAATGTGAACTCTTCACTGGTGAACTTCCTAGTTTCCTTAAACCTCTGCAAAGAATTACAAATATGGTCAGTGGCTCCCAATCTACAATTCAAGAATCAATTGAATCAACCACATGACAAGCCTCAATGAATAATAAATTGTCATTACCTTGTTTGTCCTTGCCGTTTTTCTTCTCCTTCTTAAGGGCTAGATAAATTTTGTAGTATCTCTTCCAATGTCCATCCTCACCATAGTAGAAATATTTTCCTTTGGTTTGGCATCCTTCTTAGTCTTCTTTTTTTTTGGAGCCAGAGAAGTAGGAGTCTTTTTCTTTCCTTTACCTTTTCCTTTCGACTTAGGTTTGGAAGAACTAGCTTGAGCTACATTAGCCTCAGCCGATCCTAACTTATTCTTCTTCAGAATATTCTCTATAATTTGCAGATCTTTCATCAGGCCAGTAAGAATATAGTCTTTCCGATGAATCTCGTGATTGATCTTTTGACGAAGATTCAAGAATGCATGTTGTTACAATATATTGCACATTAAGCCAAGTATATAGCACTTAGCCATCTTATCAGATTGTTTCCACTTATTATATAAGTTTCTTTCATCGTTGGTGGATTCCTCAGTTGGCTGAGCAAGACATGGAGTGGTGAGAACCCACTTGTATTTATCAGCAATAAGCACTATGTCTAGATTACGTTTCCAGTCTATATAGTTTTCATCATCTAGCTTGTTTTGTGTGAGTAAAATGGATAAAGGAATAAGTACCATATCTATTGAAAACAAATAAACATTCTATGTATAAGCAAACATCATATAGCATGTTTCGAATAATTAACAAAATATATTAAACATACAATACGCAAGTGAAGTATGTTGGGAATATGCCCTAGAAAGCAGTTTCTTTGTTTGGTATTTTAAACAATGTTTATTGGATTTAAGTGTTATCTATTTGTTGTTCATAAATTCCATATTATGTCTCAATTATATACATGTGATGTTTATGTTTTCTATTATGCAAACGTCTAAAAGTTTCTATGACTAATAATGAGTAATAAAGAATTAATCGTGTGAAGTGTTCACATGTGGGAGACTAAATTCTTTATTTTATTATGTCTAAATTAAAAGTTCACATTCTGCAAATAAAGATGGAATACTTTATTTTGCCATAGAATGTAGTGTTGTCTATTTTAACAGGATTGATGGAGTCTCCAATCATCGAAGTATCTGACTTCGAATAGAAACACTAGTGCTTTATAAGAAAGTTATAAGTGCATTGAACTGGACCAAGTGAAAATAGAATTTGAGGTTAAGTGCCGTAACTCAATATTCTATTTTTCACTAATCTAGCACTATTGTAAGATTACCTTAATCCTAGTGATTGTCGGACTTGCTTTCATGAGTTTTATCTTTTTGACTTACTAAAGGACTAGTTCCGATTATATGGTTCGAACTCTGGTATCTTGGAAGATAAGATTTGTGAATTGACGAGAACGCCCTTCATGATTTGGACACCATGCACATAATGTCATTTTGAGTTTTTTCAAGGACTTGGATAATAAAAACCAGGCGCCAGGTATTCACTTTGTGAATTTGACTGTGTTTGTAAGGGCAGTTACGAACACCATAGTCAATTATTATCCATTAGATGAAAAATGGCAACTCAAAGGTAAATATGTACTAGAAGGGTAATATGGTAATTTCACCTCACTAGTACGGCATTGCATCGGGGGTATATCTGCAGGTATAGTATATGCTAAATGGATCAATTGAGCCCAATAAGCCCACTAGGGTTTACATCTCTCTAGTACTTAAGAGAAAAGTTCTCCTAAGCCTATGTACAAGTCTTACACGCACATTACATGCACAAAAAGCATGCTTGGCGTGAAACAGAGAGAAAAAGAGAGAGTGCGAGTGACGAGCCGCTGCGGGAGAAGTCCCGTGTTCGTTCATGGCTACCAAGGGAAAGATACCCATGGCCGTAGACGTGCAATCAAGGAGAAAGAAGAGCGTCTTCCGGATCGTCCCCTCATCTCTCGTTGGGAATCAAGAAGGTGCCCACACACCGGATCATTCAACGGGCTCTAGAGAATAGACGGGAAGGCTCAATGGTTGTGAAGCGCTTCCAGGTTTTATCTAAACTAAGATCCATGAATTTATTTATGTTAGATCAACGATCCTCTTTATTTTGTTTTGTAAAGTTTCAAGAAAAATTTTAAAATACCTATTCCGCTGCGTTCTTGATTTGTTTACAAAACTGCGGAAATTGTTTTTCGGTAATTTATTTTTCGGAATTTCCAGCAAAGTATCCTTAACACTATCACTTATATTCATGGTAATTTGACCTACCACTGATTACAAGCCTCCTACGGGGGGTCATACAATCAACAAGTCAAACTGAAACAATTTCAATTAGTAAATAGACAGATAATTCTTATCCCGTATTTCTAACTACCATTCTCTTTGATCCTCTAATCGACTAATAAGAACTTCTACGGGAGGGTATTAATGTTTCAAGTTGAGTGTTCAACCATTGTTTCGGTAGCTAAGCTTTCTATACAAGACTGTCTCATACGGGCAATCAGCCTTATATAGTCTACCTAGTACCTTATCCTAAGAAGCTCATTTCCAGTATTACCCAGACGAAAATCCTCCTATGGGAGCTCAGCAAGATTCTGAGGCGAGGCTCATCCTAATATAAAACAAACTAGCAATGGAGACCGTAGGTATCACGTATCTTCTTCTACTCAATATTTTATAATTAGGGATTTATAGATTTTACCCAGTTATCTAACTAGCTTAGTAACCTAAAATCAATTATGTAAGCATGTTCATATTTGCATGAGAGTAGCTCTAATTTTCTATATGAAATGTTACTAAAAGATCAAGTAAAAATACTTAATTACTAGGCATGCATACAACATTGTCCTAATAATACCAAAGTAGTAAGCAGATAATTAATTAATTATTAATGATTTATTAATTTATGATAATTCAAAATTATTTAACATTTAAATAATTCTAATTGATAAGATAATGTTAAATATTTAAATATGGAAGATAATATTTAAAATTTAAATTAGAAAAGATTTTCACAAAATCTAATCAGTTTAAATAAAACATTTATTTTATTAAATCTCCTTATCCCAAACTTTAATTAATTGTTATGGACCATATTTAATTTATTATCCATAAATTTGATCATCGTGAATATAACATTTATATACTAAATTAATGGTCACATAAATAAACTAGGGATTTTCTGATATCTAAAAATATACAAATTATGCACAAATTTAAATAAAAAAAGTCATTTTATTAATTCAATAATATCTAAAATATACATGTTTTTAATGCATAAACCCTAACAATAGCTAGCCAGGGGGATTCATAGAAAAGAGCTAAGAGCAAAAAGTCCATAAATTATAGATATCTATTTATAAACTTATGCAAGCATCTCAATCATGGAAAATAAGTTGTAATTAAGTGATCAAAAGGCATGAATTTGATCAAAACATTGATGAACCTTATGTATAAAAGAGGATCAATGGTGAAAAGGCAATCTTCTAAATACTTTATATTGATGATATCCTATTCATCAGACACTATGTAGGAATATTAAGTGTAAAAGTATCGCTAGGACAATAATTCGATATGAAGGACTTAAGAGAAGCTAAAAATATTTGCAAAGGATGCTGCTAGGCTCTCCATGTTCCTATTGGATCCTGAAATAGTTTCTACATCTAAAACATTTATGACACTCCAAGTTAATAATAGCATAATAGTTCTCAACTCCAAGGAACTTAGAAGCCACAAGAAAGGAAAATAAAGAGAGAAAATATCACCTAATTAGAAAAATTTAATTGAAAAAAAACAGAGACGTCGGCACGAAAGATGTCATTTACCGAAAATTGGAAAATCTATTTCCAAAAGCACTACCTCAAAAGTGTTTTTATAGATACCTATAAGTTTTAAGACTAAGAGATATATATCGTTTGCTTTAGGGAAGCAGCAGATTCCTGAGATATATGCCCTATGAGCATTTCCAATAATAAGAATCTGAGCTCAAGAAAGACATTTTGTTTTTATATATTCCATATAGTATTCATTATATAAGATTATTTATATCTAATACAAAACATTTCAAGGTTCCAAGACTAACAGATGATAATATAATTATTGACATACGTAATTATTTGTTGCGTAAATAATTCTATGTTCAGTCTAAAAAATAGTTTGCAGCTTATAGAGTAGTAGTTGGATAACCAGTACCAGGGTTGGAGGCCTTTTCTATTTTAATTTGGATCGACAAGTCTAAAATCACAAAAGTATTTGAGTTTGAATAAACAACCTAGTGTATATTAAATATATTGAAAATGACCAAGCTAATTATGTTTTCACGTAAAATAGTTACTAAAAACATACATTCATAAAAATACAATGAAAGATGACTATTTTAGTCCTAAAATAAATAATGAATTAATATTCACGAGCTATAATATTCAAATTATTGAACAGAGTAACCTTATAGTTTATTAGGTTGACCTCAGGAGTTTAGCAATGTTTCTCATCAATATGATGAATATAAATCTTCAGATATAAATTATGACTCTTATTTATTTATGAGTTAGTGTCATCTTATTAATATTTTTTTTCAAAGGATCATCTTATTTATATATGAGTAATCGGATAATTTAATCTTAGTAGTAAGAACTCAATAAAAGATTTTATTAAAACCAATTATTATTTGTAGCTTAACTACTAGATTAACCACATTTTATGTCACTTTAATATGTGAGGTCTATTAGATACTACGTCACCTGCCAAAGCGACGTGTAGGTGACTGCCATAGTAAGTGCATGATTTTCACGTCACTTATAAGGCAATGTTGTATATCTACAACATCACATAAAAAGCTACGTCGTAGACCTACAACGCCACTTAAAAAGTTACATTGAAGATCTACAACGTCGCTTTTTAAGTGACATCGTAAATCTATAATGTCATTTTTAAGTGAAATTGTGGACATATGATGTCACTTTATAAGAGACATGAAAACATATTTCAATGGTTTTTTTTTAATTTAAATTCGTTAAACTCTATGGATTTTATTTACATTGTAATAAAATTATAATTTTTATCGAAGCACTGATAAGTGAATTTTATTCACTTATTTAGTTATGATTTTATCCCCTTATTTGCTTAATTCTCTTAATTTCTATCTTAGTATTCACGTTTTTATTGTTTTCCTCGAGTTTTGAATAATTATAGAAGCATTGGACAAGCTCACCAAGTTGGCAAAAGGTAAACCAAGGCATTTTAGGCAAAAGATGGCGCTGCGGTGCCAAAGGTTCTGGAACTTTTTCCAGAGCCCAGAGCACCGCAGCGCTATCCAGTTTTTTTTCCAAGCGCCACGGCGCTGTATACCGAGCACCGCGGCGCTCTCGTGTAGTGCTAAAAGACAATTTTTTTTAGCGTTGCAGAGCTGTCTACTTAGCGCCGCGGCGCTGGCACGTGTTAAGGCACTTTTTGGCCCAATTTGACCTAGCCGCCAAGGAGATATAAAAGGGATCTTTTGGGATCTGAGAGAGACATCTTGGGAGGTGTTTTTAAGAGCTTCTTCAGCAGTTTTTAAGGAATAAGAAGAAGGAAGAGGAGGATGTAAAGAGAATCTCACCAAATTACAAGAGTTTTTCTTTCTCATCTCTTTCGTTCATAATTTTGTTCCTATTTATCCTGTTTTTATTTATTTTCATTATGAACTAGGTATTTTATCTAGAGGAATGATATAACCTATACTTGAAACTATGTCTTGATTTTTAATATCAATTTTATGGTGATTTTCCATTAGTTTATTTGTGTTATTTGCTCTTTATGCTTCTTAATTATTTAGCAACTATTAGGATGTTTTGATTTCTTGAATCCGGTACTTGAGAGAGGGGATTTTTAGAAATGTGACTAGAGTAACACAACCTAGGATGTTGTAGTGTTTGAAAAAACCTATGAACCCTTTGAAGCTTGTTATTAAGAACTACAAAACTTAATGAACTCTTGTTTTCTCAATTTTGGATAGAGATATTGAAATTAGAATTTAAGGATATTTTTTGCTCGGCACTGGAGAGCGGGAATTGAAGTAATTTTTGAGTTCTTGCTTATAAATTAGGAAAATTAATCAAGTGGTATTATTAATTGAAAGACATAGTGGATAGTTAGGTAAAGTCAAACCTCTAGAATTCATTCCTATTATTATTTTCCTTCAAATTTACAATTGAGTTGTGACATTTAATTTTGTATTTTAGAATTTCCTTTAATTACTATTCCTCCACAATTAATTTGAATTGCCTAGATAAAATTAAGATTACCCAATTACGGTAATTAGTAGAATTTTAATACCAATCTTCGTGGGCACGACAACCCTATTTACCATTTTACTATAAAACTTAATATCGTGCACTTGCGGTATATAATTTTCGTGAACAAGTTTTTAGTGCCGTTGCCAGGGATTGGCAATTGAATTACTACTAATATTGTTACTAAGTAATCTTGATTTTAATTTAGACCTTTTATTCTTTTTACTTATTTTGTTCGTATTGTCATTATTGCTTATTAGGTGTGTTTTCTTTGTGGCTTATGCGAAGAGCCCATAGCTTGGCATTGTTGTCATTTGATTCTGAGATTGAATGCACTTGCCGAAGGCTATGACAACAAAGAGCTCAAATCATGGTGGAGGAGGCCAACAACCAACAAGCAAATAATCAACAAACAAGAGCCCTACGAGACTACTTCAAGCCCATTGTCAATGAGAACTATTTGGGAATTCGGAGGCAAACCATCAATGCTAACAATTTTGAGTTGAAGCCGGCTCTCATTAATAGGGTTCAACAAAACCAATATGGAGATTCGCCTAATGAAGACCCGAATATGCATCTTGCTATGTTCTTAGAGATTTGTGACACCGTTAAGATGAATGGTGTTTCAGAGGATACTATTCGATTGCGCTTGTTCCCTTTTTCCCTTAGGGACAAGGCGTGAGGATGGCAACAATCTTTGCAATCGGGGTGTGTTTTAACATAGAAAGACTTGGCTCAACGATTCCTTTCGAAGTTTTTCCTTCCATCAAAGACCTCTCAACTTCGAGGTGAGATTGCACAATTTTGTCAATTAGACTTTGAACCACTTTATGAAGCTTGGGAGCATTTTAAAGACCTCATTCAAAAGTGCCCCCAACATGGATACCAAGATTAGTTCCAAATCCAGCTATTCTATAATAGATTGAATGGACAAACAAGGACAATTGTTGATGCGGCGGCCGGTGGTACTCTCTTGTCCAAAACCGCCGAAGAAGCCTAATTTTTATTGGAGGAAATGGCATGCAACAACTACTAATGGCCCAATGAGCGGTCCATTTTGAAGAAGGCAGCTGGAATTCATGAAGTGGATCCTATTATATCACATTCAGCTCAAGTGTCGGGTCTAACAAACCAAATTTCAGCCCTCACTACTATAGAAGCTTCATCAAACAAGAAGCCAATAATAGTTGCTAGCACTTCTTTTGTTGGTGATGGTGGTGATCCAGAGCAAATTTAATATATCAACAACCGGAACTTCAATTACTGAGGTGATAACTTGCCTAATAACTTCCCTACATATTATCATCTGGGACTCCGAAACCATGAGAATTTATCTTATGGTAATACAAGAAATATGATTCAATCTCCTTCTGAGTTTAATAACCAACCGACCCAGAAGAAAAATTCATTAGAGGAGAGTTTGAGTTTGTTTATTTCAGAGAGTAGATCAAGATTCAACAAAAATGAGGCAAGGTTGGACAGTATTGAAACCCATATGAGTAGTATGGATGCCATTATGAAGTCCTTTGAAGTTCAACTTGGGCAACTAGCAACCGCAATTCATTCTCAATAAGGAGAGAAATTCCCAGGTGATACCGAAACCAATCCCAAAGAGCATCGCAATGTTATAACTCTGAGAAGTGGGAAAGAAATTGATGGAGAGAAGCAACAAGAAGCTACCAAGCCTGTCACGACTCAAACCCCAGGCTAGTGGCAGAAGGAGAATTTCACAAGTGGAAATTCATAATTTATTTTTGAAAAAATTTTAGAAACTGCAATTCTTTAGAAAAACGACAACTAGTCTAAATAAAATTGACAGCTTCTGTAAAAGATTATAAAAATAGTTCAAATTTTAAATTCCCACAGTTTGTGATCACCACTAGACATAGACTGTTAATAATAGTAATAAAACATAAACATGCATCACCATTGTCATCACAAGTAGGCATAATGGATAATACAGGCTAAATCCAATGCATGGGCCTCAAATGTTATTACAATTCTAACATAAGTTACTAAGTAGTTACCAACTACTAAACTAGAACAAATCTTCCAGTCCTAGTCACTCCGCTCCGGAGTTGCCCAAATCACACTGTATACCACCTGAGAAGGGAAAGATAAGGGGGTGAGCATTTACATGCTCAGTAGGAATTCAATTACCATTTTAGTATGAATGCAACTTTTGAAACCTGCATGGTTAGTACCTTTCCAAAATCCAGTTATAAAACAAGTTTACAAATATTCGAGTACAATCATCTATTCAAAATCAAAACCAAAACCAAAGTCACCATGTTCATAATCATGTTGTACATATCATAAATCAACCAAGTATGAGTATATCTATGAGCTCCCATCCTCTCATCACGGTCCTGTAATACCTCTTGAACAGAGGTACCCAGCATCCTGACAAAGCCCATACCTTTGCCTAGCTACGAAGAGAAGCACACCATAGATGTCAACCCTGAAGAGGAAAATACTATCAAGGAAGTTTCTAAACCAAGAACTATTTTATTTCCTAATAATCCTCAAATTATTAAACCTCCTCTCCCATATCCTCAAAGATTTCAAAAGAAAAAGCTTGATTCTCAATTTGCAAAATTTTTAGAAATCTTTAAGAAAATTCACATTACTATTCCTTTTGTAGATGCTCTTGAACAAATGCCAAATTATGTCAAGTTCATCAAGGATATTATGTCGAAGAAGAGGAAGTTGGAGGAATTCGAAACGATGAAGTTGACGGAGGAATGTAGTGCTATCATCCAGAGAAAGATGCCACAAAAATTGAAAGAACAGGGCAGCTTCACCATTCCTTGCACAATTGGTGGCACTTCCTTTGATAAGGTTTTATGTGATCTTGGGGCAAGCGTCAATCTCATGCCCTTGTCTGTATTCAAAAAGCTGGGACTTGGAGAAGCTAAGCCTACTACCATCATGTTACCACTAGCGGATAAATCCCTCACCTATCCTCGCGGAGTCATTGAAGACGTGTTGGTGAAGGTAGACAAATTTATTTTTCCAACTGATTTTGTGATTTTAGACATGGACGAAGACCGAGACATGCCTATAATCCTTGGGCAACCTTTCTTGGCTACAAGTGGAGCTTGATTGATGTATCTAAAGGGGAATTATCTCTAAGGGTGAATGAAAATATAGTCAAGTTAAACATTTATCACCCCAAAAAAGGTTTCCGAGGAGACAAGCTTATGTAACCGAGTTGATGTGATTAGAAGGCATGTTGAAGAGGTTCTGGGTGATGAGAGACGTTGCAATGACCAGAAAAATGTGAAGTGTAAGTTAGTTCAAGGGCAACAAGTTCGACTTTTGAGGTCTCGGTTGAAGTTGCTCTCACCCAAGTTGAAGCCAAAGTGGTCGGCGCCCTTCGTTGTTGAGAAAGTGTTTCCCTTCGGAACGATGGACATAAAAGAAAAAGATGGACGTGTGTTCTGGGTCTACGAACAATGTTTGAAGATTTATGATGGGGAGGAGTAAGGAATGTGAGGAAGCCCCCTCTTGAAGAGCCAATTTATGGAAGTTCAACAAAGTCGGGCTGTGGACACTAAACCAAGCGCTAGATGGGAGGCAACCCAAGTAGTATTTTTCGCTTTCGTCTTTTGTTATTTTGTTGTTTGTTGGATTATATTCGAGTTTGGGGGGGTAATTTTGTGCATTTGATGGGAGTACTTAATGTAAAAAAAGGTCAAAATAATGAAAAATGTGGCACTGGTTCAGAGCGCCACAGCGCCCTGTTCATAGCACTGCGGGGCTATGGGTTCTAAAAAAGTTCCAGAACCATTAGTGCCGCGGTGCTACACAGGCAGCGCTGTGGCGCTGCCCTCCCCAATTTTTTCTCCCATTCAAAAAAAAATTGAAAAAAAAATGGACAGAGCAGCGGTGCTATATCTAGAGTGCCACGGCGCTACCGGTTCCGGTCAAAAGATCGGAACTCCTTTTTCTCTCCCATTTCATCACTTTCCTCAATTTCCACTCTACCAGACCAATATGCTAGGACCCTTCCTTCCACCTCCACTTCCGTCCCTCAATGATGACGGTGACAACATCAGACACCTTCTCTCACGGGAGTTTTCTTACCCTTCTTTTTTATTTTATTTTCTCGTTGAGGACAATGTTCATTTTAAGTTTGGGGGAGTGTTTATATTCTTCTTTGTTTGGTGTTGTTATTTTTCCTTGCTGTGTGTTTTGTTTTTAGCTTTATTGTTTTTTCAAAAAATATATATTTATAATAGTAATAATAATAATAATAAAATTGTTTAGTTTGTTCACCCTTTTTGGATAATGATAAGAAATTTGATTCAATGGAAAGTAGGTCTTAGAGAATTCTAGATATTGACTTAATCTGTGTGCTTAACTTTGATTTGGTTCATGCCTTCTTGAAATTTTACTGCACAACTTGAGCACATAGCTACACACATTTAATATGTCCGATCCCTAGAGAAAGTATATGCGAATTAGATGTTGCCTTAAGATCTCATCCAACTCTAGAACTTGTTTGAAAACTATTTAAGGCGAAATCCTAGATTACACATTGCTAGAGAGATGATTTAGGCCATTTTTTGATCGTTTGAGCCTTTTCAAGCCTACCTTAATGCTGAGAAAAACCCTAGTCAATCCTTATTGAGCTTAAAATCATCTTCTTTGACTTTCACACTATAAGCCTAACCTCTAAATACTTTCCAACTCCTCACTCTATACTTTGAGCACATGTGAAAATAGGTGTTGTAATTGTGGCTATTTATATGAAAAAATGGGTGATGGTGGAAATGGTCAAGAGAGTGTGTTTCATTTGAATAATTCTATACCCTTAAAAAAAACAAAAAAACAAAAAAAAAAAAACAAAACAAAACTGATTTGAGGGTATAGTCATGTGTTGATAGCTCATTTTGTAATTGGACTCATTAGAGTAAAAGTTAATTTTGGGGGAGAGTATATTGTCTCACTCAAGGGCTGTAAAGAAGTAAGATCTGGGAATGAAATATGTGTGCTCTTGGGTGATTAAACCTAAAAAGCCTTTATCATCCTACCCTCACCCTAACCTCACATTACAAGCTTTTGAAAGCCCTATTGATCTTCAGTGATGTGTAGTCTATATTAGTGGATAATGATTGGATAAACAAGCCTACGGAGAAAGATGAGGTTCTTATCTTAAAGAAAAAATTTCATGTCACTAGTTTGCATAAACTGATCTGGCTTAAAAGTAGTTAAATGTGTTTTAGTTATTTACACACACACACACTTGCATGCAGGAAATTGAATAAGAGGGCATAACCAATGTAGAGTTGAAATTCTAGATATTGTCACTATTTAGTAATTCTCCTAGAACTACAATTACGAGCAATCTTTGAGGTCTTCGAGTGATCGAACTAAAGTAGCTTTTGACACCCTTTAGTACTTTCCTTTTATTTTCTTTTCTTTCTTTTTAGTTTGTTTTGTTCGAGGACTAGCAAAAAATAAGTTTGGGAGAATTTGATATGTGAATTTTATTCATTTAATTGGTTATGATTTTATTCCCTTATTTGATTAATTTTCTTAATTTCTATCTTAGTTTTCATGTATTTATTTGTTTTTCTCAGGTTTTGAATAATTATAGAAGCATTGGACAAACTCACCAAGTTGGCAAAAAGTAAACCAAGGCATTTTAGGCAGAAGTCCAAGCGTCGTGGCGCTGTGGAGATGGCGCCGTGGCACCAAAAGTTCTTGAACTTTTTCCAGAACCCAGAGCACCGTGGCACTATGCAAGCAGCGCCACGGCGCTATCCTATTTTTGTCCAAGTGCCGCGGCGCTGTATACAGAGCGCCGTGACGCTCTCGTGTGGTGCTGAACGACAATTTTTTTTAGCACTGCAGTCCTGTCTACTTAGCGCCGTGGCCCTGGCACGTGTTCTGGCATTTTTTAGCCAGACTTGACCTAGCCGCCAAGGAGATATAAAAGGGATCTTATGGGATCCGAGAGAGACATCTTGGGAGGCATTTTCAGAGCTTTGTCAGTAGTTTTCAAGGAATAAGAAGAAGGAAGAGGAGGAAGTGAAGAGAATCTCATCAAATCACAAGAGTTTTTCTTTCTCATCTCTTTCTTTCATAATGTTGTTCCTATTTATCTTGTTTTTATTTATTTTCATTATGAACTAACTATTTTATCTAGAGGAATGATATAACCTATACTTGAAACTATGTCTTGATTTTCAATACCAATTTTGTGGTGAGTTTCTATTGGTTTATTTGTGTTATTTACTCTTTATATTTCTTAATTGTTTAGCAACTATTAGGATGTTTTGATTTCTTGAATCCGGTACTTGAGAGAGGGAATTTTTAGAAATGTGACTAGAATAACACAACCTAGGATGCTGTAGTATTTGAGAAAGCCTATGAACCCTTTGAAGCTTGTTATTAAGAACTACAAAACTTAATGAACTCTTGTTTTCTCAATTTTGTATAGAGATATTGAAATTAGAATTTAAGGGTATTTTTCGCTCGGTATTCGAGAAAGGGAGTTGAAGTGATTTTTGAGTTCTTGCTTATAAACTAGGAAAATTAATCAAATTGTGCTGTTAATTGAAAGACATAGTGAATAGTTAGGTGAAGTCAAACCTCTAAAATTCATTCCTATTGTTATTTTCCGTCAAATTTACAATTGAGTTGTGACATTTAATTTTGTATTTTAGAATTTCCTTTAATTACTATTCCTCCACAATTAATTTGAATTGTCTAGATAAAATTAAGATTATCCAATTACGCTAATTAGTAAAATTTCAATACCAATCTTCGTGGGTACGACAAGCCTATTTACCATTTTACTATAAAATTTGACACCGTGTACTTGTGTTATATAATTTTCATGAACAAGCACATAGCAGACACTACTAGAACCATCTCAACCTATGTACATATATAGTCCCAAAAGTTCCAACCTTAAATACCCCCAGAAATGTAAAATAAGTTTCATTACGAAACTATTAATAACTAGATCTTGGAATCATTACGAAATTACATCCACCTATGTTCATATGAAATCCCAAAATCTACAATACAACTAAGGAAATACGGAGAACCTTGTCAAGTGAGATAATTGAAAAGCTCAGCAACCCATTCTTCATGAATTGCATTAAAAACACATCTATCATATCATAGTTATAGTCCCAGACTACAAAAAAACCTGAAAACACACATCGATCAAATTATAGGAATATTAAAAATGATAATTGAAAAATATTAAAGGTTATACAAAATTTGTAGAAACCACGAAATGATCAATCCAATTTTCAATTGTAACAAACAAAAAATAACATATATTTAGTATCTTTTATTTTTCTTTTACATTAAAAAATACTAAAAGTTCCAAAACAAGGTCCAAAATGTCAATTGTAAAAAATAAAAAAAAAATCTAAATATAAAATGGAACTTAAAATTTAACATGTGAAAAATACACATGTATATATATGCAGTCAAATGATGGAATTACCTAATACTTAGGACAAAAATATACATGCACGCAAACTATGGAAAACACATGATCACATCATGAATGCAGCGGAAAAATAGCAGATTTAGGTTTTAAAATTTTACATGAAAACATATTTTCATAACCATATAACATGCATATATTATATATAGGATCATGCATAACATAAATCAAATCTAGATGCACAAACCTTAGAGATAAGATTAGGGTTTACCTCTTGTAGCGTGCTCCTCCTTGATCTCCTTGTTGATGGTGATCAAACTTCCAACCCTATATCTTCTTTTCTGTGCTCTTGCTCTTGGTTGATGAGATGAGTGGGCACCAAGTTGAATTCTTCGTTGAAGAACGATCAAGAACACCTTCTTGATCCTATGGAACACCGGGATGTGAGATGAGACCATGAGATTGCAGGAAACGTTTTCTCTTTCTCTCAGCCTGTGGTGGCCGAATTCTCTCTCTCTCTCTCTCTCCCTCTGTATTTCGTGTAGCACACTAAGTGTTACTATACAGTTTTTTCTCTCATGTATTTTATGTATATGAGTCCAAAAACTGCTAATCCCAGTCCAACTAGGATTGGGCTTGTTCTCCAATTTGGGCTTTGAGTGTATTTTTATAAATATATCCAACTCATATAACTTATTTATAATAATACCAACTTCTGTATAGAATCATTATTATACACAGTTTCATAAAACTAATTTCACAAATACCACCAACCAATTAATGAGCTTTATTGAGTTAGACAAGGGACCTAATGGATCTAAATAATCTAAGCTCCAATAATATGATAAATACATAATAACTCTTATTATAGTATTTATATAAAAATTATTAGTAAAGGGGACACTTCACTAAAGGCCCAATATTGTACTCTTAGATTATATGCCATGCATTTTATAGAGATTCAATCAACTAACCTTGATTAACCGATCTATCTAGCATATTCTATACCACACATAGAATCCCTATACAATGCCGTAGTTGGATAGGTGTAATTACCATAATACCCTTCCAACACCTATTTACCTTTAAGTTACCATCTTTCTATAAAAGAATAATGTTGTCGATAATTTGGTTCTCAATGGCCATTTAGACAAAATTATCAACCAATTCACAAAGTGAATACTAATATCTTAGATTTAATTATTCCATGAATCTTGAAAGAACCTAAAGTGGCACTAATGTATAGTGTCTTTAACTATTTGGTATTCCCATCAATTCATAAACTATAACCTCCAATATGCCAGAGTTCACCTCTAATTTCATGGAGGTTAGTCTTTTAACAAATCAAAAGGCTATAGCCCATGAAAGAAAGTCCAATCAAAAATCAAGGATTAAGATCTATATGCTAAGAGCTAGTTTGTGGTAATGTAAGAATTGAGTTACGACACTCCAATTCTTTATATTGCCTGGTCCAGTTCAATACACATAACTTATTTATGTTGTACTAGTATTTCTATCAGAAGTCATACACTTCAATGATTTGAGACACATCATTCCCGTTGAGATAGACAAACACTACAACCTATAATAAATAGAGTATTCTATCTTTATTTATAGATTGTGAACTAATTCATTTGGACTTAGATAAAGAAACAAGTCTCCCCATAATTAACACTTAATCATGTTTGTTTCTTTATACACAAGCAAAGTCATGGAATTTTTTCAGAAAATAAACTGTTCAACTAAGATAGTTTAATCTAGCAAATATCACAATTATATATAAGTGAAAGTTGTTTATACTCAAAGGGTATAATTGGAAATCTACTTTTTAGGGCAAATATACCAACATGAAATAGACTTAATATCTGGAGGAAAAAAAAACTCAGTTTTAATTTATAGCAACAAATTTTTCACACTCTATTCAAATAAACAACAACAACAATATACAATAATAAATTTTTCACATCATAGAGAAAAAAATTCAAAATATCCTAAATCTTAAATCTAAACTAAAAGATATAACACTTTGCACATATATTCGGTTTAAATCAAATTCTATGGCTACATTAAACAAAATCTAGTCAAAAAATTGAATCTTTTAAGTGTAAAGTACCTTAAATCGCCGAAATCTATGGTGGAAATGGGGAGGGGCGTGACGGCTGTTGTAGCGAAAAGAAGGAGAGACTACTCTCCTTCGAAATGAGATTTGCATAAGAACCCTAAGAAAAAGCAAATTAAAAAATTCTTAAATCTTAAGTCTAAACTAAAAGATCTAATATGTTGCAAAACTATTCGGTTTAAATCAAATTCCATAACTATATTATACAAAATCTAATGCAAAAATTGAATATATTAAGATTAATGTACCTTAAATTGTTAGAATCTATAGTGGAAATGGGGAGGGGCGCGGTATCTATTGTGAAGTGAAAGAGAGACTACTCTCCTTTGAAAGTGTCTCCTTCGAAATAGGATCTGCATAAGAATCCTAAAAACACTATACAACATTGCGCCGTGAGTGACGTCATTAATCCCCTTTTCACGTTGCTTTTAAAGCGATGTGGTAAACTTAATTAAAAATAAAATAAATAAAAAATGAAAATAGAAATTATATAAAATTAATAAAATTAAAAGATTAAAAAAATATATACGACGTCGCTTTTTAAGTGACTTGCTAAGTCTACGACGTCGTTTTTAAGTGATATTGCAGGTTTACGATGTCTCTTTTTAAGTAACGTTGCTTTATAAGTGACATGGTAAACTTATTCAAAAAATAAATAAAAAATAAAAACTAAACGTATATAAAACAAAAAAAATTAAAAAAATAAAAAATACATATAAGAGGTCGCCTAAAAAGTGATGTCATATAGTAATTTTCAATGCACGTTTTATGCGATGTGATATACCTATTACTTCGCTTTTCTAACGTCTACTATATGACGTTGTAGGCCTTTTTTTTTTCCATGTTGTGCGAGTTCTCAAAGCGATGTAGAATGTGGTGACGTTGTATCCCCCTTTTGTAGTAGTGGTTTTATATAATTGTGACTATTTTATTGAATTGTGAGTTTATTGATAAGGTTAAATTATCCCCTATATATATGACAGGAAATAGGGAAGAAAGTAACCAAAGGGGAAAAACAATCAATTTACCTAACTCAGCATAGTAATATTTTTTATTAGTATATATATCTGCATATTTGATTGCCAATGGGCTCCTGTAAGATGTGTTTAATTAAATAGTTCAGTAATGAACTTTAATTAAAATGGATTTGATGGGTGCATGATATGCTTATATTCTGATTAAATTCTCTATATTACTCTGGTAGTTTTATAGTGTATTAATGTACTATAAAATAGAAAAATTTCATTGAAGACCACTAAAAATTGGGTTTACAAGTACAAGAATGAGAGAGATTATTCCATAGCCAAACCGTCTACAAATTTAAAATAAAATCACCATAGTCAATTACAGAGTCTACCCATCATCCCCCACCTAAACTGTCTACATTTAGAAGAACACAAAAGTAATTCAGGGAAAAGAAAATTTTCCCAATCATCATAATGCTAGTAACAAGAATAATACATAGGGCTATAATATTTTGTTAATTATATACATATATATATACACACACATATATACCTGGTGTGTATTGTAGATCTCTACATCTAAAGCTTTTTTTTTTTAAAAAAAAAAGAAGAGGTTATTCCAATTGATTCATAGAAATTAGAAGCCAAAGTGAAGAAACATTATGCAAAATTACCTCTATGACTGCATCCATATATTGTGGGATCATCATCATGCCAACTTAAGTCTCTAATTTTTATTCTCTGAGTAGTTGTAGTCCCTTTCTTGACTACTTTTAAACTTACGAAGGGAAAAGATTTAAGAGAAAAGAAAAAAATTAACCATGAAAATCGACAAATAGCTTCCATTTGAAATACTGAATTTAAGATGCACTTGTAAACACAATCTCCTAGCTTGCAAGGACACCAACATGATAGCCTTTGTACAAGGATGATAATTAACAAAACAACTAGATGCTTATTCATTAGAACTGTACATGCTGCCTCCACACCACCGCTCATTACTTATATGGGACTCCTTTGCTTTGTTTTGTTAATCATTCTCCTTATAATGATCGTAACCCAATATAGTTCTGAACCAAGCAAACAAACCCTTTTGATAATCCATATTAAGCTATTGCGTTAGACAATAATGCTATTTACATTCCCAAAAGATAAAAGATAACATAAACCTTCTTAACTGACCATCGATGTTAAAATATCTAATCCTTCAATCAACAAAATATTAAGAGGTAAGTACCAATCTATATATTCTGAATGTACAAGCTCAAAAAAGAAGCATCATCAAGAGTATAACCAAATAGAATAAAACCAAAATATAAACATTCCAACAAGACAAAATCCAAACAAGCTAGGTTCCATGAATAAAAAAACATAAGCCCATTCAACCTCCTAAATCAAATAACAGAATCGTACAAACAAATTTAGAATAATTCAGGGTGAGCATGTCAAAATTGTGAATAGAAAAGAATAAAAATTTCTTGATTCTATTGCTTTTGCTCACTGTATAAGAGCAACTCTTCCCTCCCAATCTACCTAAATAAAAACAAAATGGATTAGATAAGGAAAAAATTCATGCACAACAAAAATTCAAATGTACGTTTATGTTTTTTCCCTACTTTTTAGCTTCCTTAACGATACAATAGAATGTTTTACACATACAGACGATACATACTTTAGAGCCTAGTTTAGGGAAACTACAAGGTAAACAAAAGGGTTGATCAGCCAAGGTGCTAGTCTGAGCAGTACATGTTACCAGAGGTTATTTATAAGAATGATACCAGGGAAAAAAAAGTTTAAACAGTACATAACTTGTGGTATCATAATCAAAGAAATCTTCAAAAAACTCACTTAAAGATTAATTATTATATATATAGGTTGCGGATGTTATCTCCTCGACAGGACCGGTCCTGTTTACGTTATGACCAATACAGTTTATGTTTTAACCAAAACCATAATGGTTAAACATGACATGTGTTAGCCAAAACATGAACGAAACCAGTCCCCTTGAGGGGACTATATTCATGCCCATATATATAAATATATATATTTTATATCCATATCAATGTGTTTGTACATATGACGAAGAGAATTACTGCTTGTCCTCAAGTAAAACAAAAGAAAAAAGAAAACAAACACAAATCAAGTACTAAAAACACAAATAACAAAGTGTGAGTTTTGCATCAAATCAACAACCATGCAAGTATCTCCAAAATCACAAAATACTCTAAGTTCTAACGAAAGGCGACTATTGAAAATATCTAGAATTTCAATATCAAGAATCAATTTTATTCTACTCGAGACCCTCTCGTGAAAGTATGTGTGTAATCATTCTCACTTAACCAAATAAACTCCATATAAACTTATGTACTTAGGAGATAATAAATTATCTCTAGATAATATAATTTAGAACTACAGTAATCCCATTTTTCAAGTCGCTCTCCACTAATCTAGGTTATGGTGTTATTGAAGATCAAGAGGTTTTTCAAGTATTGTATTATAAGACTAGAGTGAAAGGTAGATGAGAATGGTAATTTTCGGCTCGGATCACCCTTAGCATGCATCATAACTCAAGGGTCTTGCATAATTTCCAAGAAAATTCACTCACGAGACCCCACCATTGTCGTATTTTTCTTCCTTCAATTCTTCCAACAACAAGTTTATTCACCAAAAAAAAAAATCAATCACAATCCTTTATTCATTTTTTTTCTTTTCTTTCTTCTTTTATTATTTTTCTTTTCTTTCTTTCTTTTCTTGTGATCATGCCTATTAGCGATGACTTTAGGAAATGGGAATTAATTTTGTGGTTTTGATATACTTGTGAAGATGATGAAGGAAATAGATCAAATTTACTCAAGTGGGGTTAACAAGAGATAAAACTTTTTAAAAAGTTAGCTTCAAAAGCCCAAACAATCCAAAAAAATACCTAAATCCTTTCTTCAATGACACTTAATCTAGGACTTCGCTTCAAGCAATACTCAAATGGATTCTAGAGCCCATGAGATGTCAAAGCCTAACTAATGCATATAAGTATTTTCTAAAGCTCAAATTAGTCAAATGATCATGATTCATGATACTTGAATGTAAAGAGTCCATAGTGAAATTCAACCAATACAAGTTAAGCACATATATAATTCAAAAAATTGCATTCCAAAAGACCTAAAGTACACTAAGTAACTATACTCATTATTAATATCAAGTTGTCTCATCTTATCAAAACTCATAACTTATTCAAACAAGTAAAAGGAAAACAAGTAAAATAATTTATTCAAAGAATACAAGACAAGGTAAGAAAATTCATTGTAGCCAACACATAAGCTAAGCAATAGCCTCGACAAATAATTCACCAATCATGTTCCCACCCCAAAACTTACAATCAACAATGTTTTAAATTAAGCATAACAGAATGAGAATGAAGGAGGCAAGACATTCTCGCCTCCTAAAGTTGTTGGTGAATGTTATGCCCCAGACAATGTGGCTCTAACTTAGGTTAGTAGGACTTTACTACATGCCTTGCATCTTTAGGATGTAACTATGTACAAGTTGGAAGCTCATTGACTAGTGGCTTTCACCCATAGTACATGTCATACAACACAATATATGGGTCTTGGTTTTGAACAACCTCAAGCTTGGAAATGTATTGCATTATTTGGCTCGTACACTCAACTTGTCTAGGCTCTGGCACATGTACATTTTGGGCTTCAATGAATAATGCTAGAGGCAACGGAAGAGAGTTTGACCACATTGGATCGTCATAGATATGAGCTTTGATGATAGATGGTGGCATGATGATATGAATCTCAAATGGGGGTGACTCAGAAGTGTTATCTTGAGATTCATTATCATTGATCAGTTCTTGAGTCTTCTCCTCACTTGGATAGTAGTCATCATTGAACAATCCCAAAATCCTCCCATTTGTTCTCGTCTCCTTATGGAGGCTTTCATTCATGTAACTAACTTGAGTGTCCTTTGCGACCATCCTTGTCATGGCTTCAATGGAATAGGATGGGGATTTAGATTGTAAGTTGTAAACGGTCTCTATCCTCTCTAACTTTCTACGATAAGCCTTGTATCTTCCAAAAATTGGGCAACTAGCTCTTTAAGGCTAGGAGAAGACTCCTCTTGATGTTGCCTAGTGTCAAACCATGGTAGTAAAATTTTGGAATTATCTACCAAATCAAGGTGGCTTAGTAAGTAATTCCAACTCTAATAATCAAAATCAGCTATTTCTTGTAACAACCAACAGACTTTGTCAGTAGATAAATTGTAAAAAGAGACGGTAACAATTCTACTTTCCACCCATTTTCTTGTTTCGTCCCATAAATTGTCGAGGAAGTTATGTAGTTAACACTCTCGAGAGAAGCCATGATTAGGAAAATTGATGAGCAACTCTTTGTATCTCCACCATGCACAATGAAATGACTCCAAATATCGTTGAGCAAATCTCAAGAAGACTTACTGATCTAGTATTTCCAAGTACCTTGCAAAATAAATAATAAGAAAATTGAAATGAAAAATGAAGATAAATACCTAAATTAAAATCAAGCTACTTACTTCCGATATTAACAACAATCTGAAAATGCTAATCCTCGGTAATGGTGCTAAAAATTTGATGATAAACCGTTTAGTCATTAGACATAAATAGCCAATATCAAATTTACAATTTATAATTATCGAATGAGATAGCATGCTGAACTACCCAAATTGATATCTATATCTAACCTGGTTGTCTAAGTACTCATTAAGTTTTAGTCCTTAAGAACTTTCTAATTTTATTATCTAGGTGTTGATCTCCTCTTGGCCTCACAATAACCTAAATTATGCTTCTCAATTCCGGTTTATGAAATCAAGCCCTTTCAAGTATGAAAATTACAACCTAAGTTCAACTAACTCGTTGGCCACAAAAATTAGAGGCAATAATTAAGGAGAAACATAAATGAATTGACAATGGGAAATAAGCCAATAACTAACAAAATATTCAAAGAAAGTATAACAATTGTATATAAAGAATTTCATGCTTCCAAATAAACTATACAATATGCCCACTACCAAATTTAAATGATATTAGGGTATGAAAGGAGAAGAAAAAATTTTTTTATGGAGGTAGAACTTCAAGCCTTCAATTCTTCAAGCTGTTAGGGTTTATGCCCTAAAAGCATGTATATTTTGGATATTTGCTGAATTAATAAAATGATATTTTTCTATTTGAATTTGTACATAATTGTTATATCTTTAAATATCAGAAAATCCCTAGTTTATTTATGTGACCACAAATTTAGTATATATATAAGTGTTATATACATGAGGATTAAATTTATGGATAATAAACTAAATATAGTCCATAATAATTAATAAAAGTTTGGGATCTTTAATTAAATATTATTAGTACGGTCCATTAACATTGAGAATGAAATAGTCTTATCCGAACTATTGATGTGTTGACATCACAATGGAGGTACTTCATATAATTCGATTATATAGGACTCGAACAGACATAATTTGAATCTCACATAAATTCCGTTAACTATTGAGAATTCAAATAATGTTACTAGATGATCATATATAAATCAATCTTAATCCTGAGTAATTATAGACTCCTATTTATAACATTATGTTCTTTGACATACTTGTTAAAAGTTTATTTTTTAAACAGATCGAAATACTTGTATCTTGGGAGCATGATGAGATGAGTAGCTAGAAATGTAACTTACAGATATGGAATCCATTCCATCCATTAGGAAGCTAGAAAGATGATTCCCTTGTATATTGATTCAGGACTAGAACAGTTTGAGTACTCAATTTATAATAGATTTATAAATTAATTGTTAATTGGAAAATCAATAGTACACAAGGATAAAGATGTAATTGGAGAGGTAAATGGAATATAACCTAGCACTAATTATGAATTGTCTATGGAGGATTGAACTACATATAATGATTAAATCGATGGACTGTTCGTTGTTTTCTGAATAAGTTAATTCTGTAATTTCAAGAGTTCAATTCCGGATTTTTAGTGGAGTAATACTGGAATTAATAAATTAGACAAATTAATTAAAGAGTTTAATTAATTGTTATAATTTATTGGGGCTTGAATTACAGGTCCATAGGTCCCCAATTCCACCTCTTACAAATATTGTACTGGATATTATATTATTTCTGTTACTGCACACTTTGTCTAGATAAATAGTTTATCTATATGTAATTAATAATTGTTATTAATCAAATAATTAATTAATTTTGAATTAATTAATTTAAATTTATGGATGGATAAGTTTCCCAATTTGTTTAAATTTTGAATTTAAAAATATATAATTATGAGATAATTAGATAAATAGAAATTGGGAAACTGACTGAAAGTGAAATAGTTATCTGCTAGTTTATATAGATATATATATATATATATATATTAATTAATTAATTAGATTAATTAATTTAAATATATATATATATATAAAATCATGTTTTTTTTTAAAGGAAACTTACGTTTCCAATAAACAAAAGGTTACCTTTATTATTTTTTTAAAAAAAATGGGAAACTTACGTTTCCTTTTAAAAACAAAACGTTCAGTTTGTTTTTATAAAAGTTTTGTATATATATATTATATTAATTTGATTAATATATTTTTTATTTATTAAATAGTATAATACATATATATATAAGGTGAAACCCCAGTAAAAATAGGGAGATACACTACGTATTATGTTTTACAGAGCCTCCATAAACTAGAGAGAAAAAGAAGAGAGTCTTCCTATTCTCTGTAGAATAAACTATTGCAATCTCATGTGTTGAAAAAATTGCAAAGCCTAAAGTGTGAGTTTTAAGAAATTGTACGTAACGCCCACACGTTCATCCAGTTGTGCTTGAGGCTTGGATTGGAAGATCGTAGTTTAGAAGATAAAAAAGCTAGGATCCGCTGATAGGCTACAAGAGGTATTAGATCTATTCTATTTGTATGTTCCTATTTACTACGAATCAATACTATACACTCATATAGTCAATTTTTTTGAGAAAATTTTTGAATGTTCCTGGGCCAATCTTCCGCTACGAAAATCGTTTTAAATTCCAACACAAGCATCTCCCTCAAGCATCCTTTTCAAATTTTAGCTCTAAAGCTCTCTCTCTCTAGAATTTTCCAGGTCTCAAAGGTATGTCTTCTCTTCAACTTTCCACATCTTGTAATAGAGACTAAAGTGTGTATTTATAGGGCATTAAGAAAACATAAGAAAGGGGGAAATCTGACCAAGGTGTTAGATCAAGACAAAAATTGGCCCTTAAAGTCTACCAAAAACAAGTAGACATGTAACTGTAAAATAGAGAAAACATGACTTGTACGCATGCTGAAAAATGAACATGCATTATGGCACCTATTTCTGGCACCGCGACACCAGTGTTTCTGGTGCTAAGACAGCGTAGTGCCCCATTTTGGGCACTGTAGTGCCGGTGCTCTTGCGCTGAGGCACTGTAGTGCCCATTTCTGAGCACTATAGCGCCTAGCCACTAGTCTAGTTGATATTTTTAGCTCTCTCTGATGCTCAGGGCCTCATTTCAGCTGTTAATGGCCTCAGAAAATTCTCTTTTTTGGTATCAAACTTACACTAAGCCTCAATTTCTTATTTTCCTATAACAAAAACATAAAATAACATCAAACCAAAACAAATGCTTAAGAACTTATAATTGTTTGAACTTAAAAGTACTTGATTTGTTGGAATTAACTATCTCATCAATTACATTCCAGCAAAAACTTCCTTTGGATTCACCTTTTGGTCGGATTTCAACATATTCTGATGGTAGCGAATATCCAAAGCCACCTATAACTATAACAAATAAGAACAAGTTAATAAATAACTTTCAAGCATTTAAAAATGCAACGTTTCAAAGGGAATTCAAACAAACCACTTTTCGATTGCCACAAGTTAACCAAATATATAAGAATGCAACAAAATTTGGTGAGTAAAATTCAGTTGTTCATCAAGCTTCAATGAGTTACATCCAATATTCATCCAAAAATTCATATTTTCTTTCTTTCTCAAAGTTCTCAGCAACTAATTCTAAAAAAAAAAAGTTCTCGGCCCATACTTGATGTACGCTTGTTTTGCAACTCAAAGAGAAGAACTTTTTGCCTATAAACCATAAAGCCAGGAATGATTAACAATACAAGCAGTCACAAATGACTCTTCAAAATTACAAATTTATAACGCTTAAACCCTAACTGAATTCTAAAAGCTAATACCAACCATGATAAGCCTAAACAGAGTCTTGAAAAACTACTTTTTACCACTAATTATCACTAAGCAACAAAACAACTAAAAAGTTACAAATCAGGGAAAAAGAATACTAACAATATACACCCAAATTTATTCTATTTATAAAAGGAAAAAAAAAAGAGACCCGATTAAGCTTGATTGCTATACGAGTAAATTAGATATTCATATCGAATCTATTATAATTTCTTACGTCTTCTAATAATCTAAATGACTAAGACTTCTCTTTGCCACCGATACAAGCAATGATAGAAAACATTGAACAGATTCAAAAGTTGAGAAATTAATATTATAGAATGGTGAAATCAAAGGAAAGAGAAGGAAAGAACCTAATCAGAGGACTTGTTATAGGTATCATTGGGAGAGTTTTGGATATTGACAGTTCCTTCAAGCAAGATCGAGTCGAGTAAGGTTCCGATGACTCGGTCATTGGGCTGGTCAAGGCATCTCATATAATAGTAGTAGATGTTGAAGATGACTAGAGAGTGAAACTTCATTGGACGATGATGAAAGCTACTACACCATGTGCTCATTTGCCATTCTCTCTCTAATCTTAGTAGATCTAGCTAACTCGATGGAACATAAAGAGAGAGAGAGAGAGAGAGAGAGAGAGAGAGAGAAAGAGAGCAGTAATGGAGGAAAAGCATGTCAAGAAATGGCTACTTTTCAGTATTCAAGGCAGAACTTTTTTATAGCGGTTTCTTTTATTTATGTATTGATTGATGTTTGTTCTTATATACATGCCAGACTACGGATTGGTTGTTTGTGTCACAATTGGAAATCTAAAGTCGCGACTTTTAGTAATTTTAGATGAAAATATAATAAAATATTAATTTTATGAAATATAGGAGAAATCATAAATTTTGGTAAATCGGGTTCAACTGAAAATTTTAATCCAATGTCCAAAATAATTTACATTAAATCAATTGTAGTTTCAACTTCTCAAATTTAAAATAAAATTATCCTCATATATCCACTTAATAGATATACCAATGTTAGCTAAATAATTGAATAAAAAAAGAAAGTTAACAGAGTATAGATACCCACCAGGGAATAGCAGTAGGAATGCAAGTACAAGCTACGCAGCTTGTCTAACCATTGGAATGACTACCTCAAATAGACTAACAACTGAAAGTGGGAGAAGTAGGGGGTGACCATTTACATGCTTAGTAGAAATTCAATTACCTTTTCGAATGAATGCAATTACACCAAACCTGTATGGTTAGTACTTTTTCCAAAATCTATTTATAAACCAAGTTTACAAAATAGTTATATCCAGAATAATCATATATTCAAAACCAAAACTAGAAACACATATTTGTACATATCATACATCAACCAAATACAAATGAGTGAGTTCTCATCCTCCTATCATAGCCCTGTAATACCTCAGTAGTAGAGGTACTCAGCATCCTGATACTACTAAGAGGTGTGCTAGCCAAAAACCTATGCATGGGCCTAGGTCATTCACCTAGCACTGCAACAACTCGCTAGTAATCTAAATTACCATGATGCAACAATGGAACTTAAAAGTGTGATCCTATGGAATGTACAACATATAACAGGATATGTAATAACTATGCAAAATATTAACCAAACAATGCTTTAAAAATACCACTTGGCATTATTCTACAATTTAATGTAACATGGGCAGTGATGAGTGATTAATTTACTCACAAATCAAGTATCATTCAACTCAAATAATTGTAAGTTCTCAATCATTTTTTATGGTTTGTTGTGTTTTTGCTTTGTTTTTGTAGTTCTTATGAATAAATGAGAATCAAGATAAATTGGCGATAAATATGGATTTTTCAACCATTTTTCATAAATGTTGCGTCTGATACGAATGCAACGCAATAAAAATCATGCAAAACAGAGCTAAAACAAAGAAACGACTCCTCTGGGAAGAAAAGCTGTCATGCCAAGTTCCAGAACTGAGAGCATTGCGACGCTTGAATAGTAGTGTCACGGTGCTTGCCAGGGAGCACCACAGCGCTATCTAGAGCAAATTTAGACCATTAATACTATTTGATCGAATGGTTGACATTCCATCTAGCCTAAATCATCTTGGAGCCCCTTAAATACGTCCTTAAGCCTCGAATTCAGGGGTGCAGAGTTGGAGAGAAAACATAGCAAAGAGAGCTCAAAAATCCTCGAGAGGAAGAAGCTCAGAGCAAAAATCTTGGAGAGGATGCTTGAGAGAGTGGCTTGAAGAGATTGAAACTTGAAGTTCTACCTCCATAAAAGAGTTTTTTCCATCCTCTTACTCACCCAAATCTCATTGGAATTTTTGTATTGTGCTTGATTCATGAATATATTTAGATATATAAAATTCTTATTGAGATTAGTATTAGATTTTCCTATGTTGAATTAATTATTATATACTTGGGGAATGATGTAACTTAAATTTTGATTCTATGTCTTGATTTCTTGTGATGCCTAAGATTCTCACATGCATAATAAGCCAATAATAAACATGTTCATATTGCATAATAGACATATCATAAAACTGGAGTCAATTTCATGGTAAATTGCTTATGCTGACTGTCAAATGCTTTCGATATATATTATTGCACTAATATTTGTTAAAGTGCTCCTATGCAGTGTAAAGGCTCAGTACCCTCAAAAAGAGAGCTTGGTGTGTGAGAAGAACAAAGAATACATTCATGAATAGTAATACTATGTGCACATGCATTAAAATTATGTTTGTTAATAACTTGGTCAAATAGTAATTTTTCGGTAAAATGTATTTTTCACGCTTTTCGGAGTTAAATTCATTGTGCATTTAACACGTCAAATAGCTTTAATTTAATGTTTAGGACTTACTTATAGCATTTTATTTGTCGGCTCCAAGTAAGCACGAGGTGGCAGTCACTGTACTGAATTGGTGTTTAGTTGTACTAAGCTAGCTTAGATTTAGCTTAATCGCGTAATGTCATCTTTGTGTATTCCAATAATTAGGCATTAATACGTTGTTTACATTATTAATTGGAGTCTAATTGACTTAGTTTTATGTTTAATGATTGGTTATGGGGCTAGGTTCCACCAAATTATAATAAGATTGGCCATATAGGATCATAAGTCAAAGTATGACTAGTTTTCACCTTCTAAGCCAGGTTTCACCATTTTGGTCTACACATGGGTGTATATGATGGACCAGCAATGTGGTGAGTATGCTAAGGATGTTTTAGAGCTGGACACATGGAAAGTAAGGGGCAAAATACCTAAAATAACCCTTTGCACTTAAGTTATGCCATTTTTTAGTCATTAAGTATCACTTTTGGACCAAATCTGGTCATTTTCTCCTCTTCTCTCTCCAACCACGACCTGAAACTCTCCCACCCATTTTCAACTTCTCTCAACTCCCGTTAGCCATATCCAAGAGTTTCCAAGTGGTAGAACTCAAGTTGGAGCTCTAGAAAGCAAGATATGTCCAAACTAGTCAAGGTGAGTCTACGAGTTTTTCTTCTTTGGTATTGTTTTCTAATTCAAGTTCTTCACTTGCTGCAACTTAAGTATGAGTTCCTCCAGGTTCTCTTGGGTCCTAAAATCAATTTCAAAGCCTTGGAAATCAGTTTTGTAGAAGTAGAAGGCAAGAGCTTCAGCAAAACTTCAAACTAGTCAAGGTGAGCTTTTTGTGGAATTTAGAATTAGTAACTTGTTTCTATTACTTTAGCTCTTTACTCAAAGCTTTTATTTGATGAATAAAGATCCTAGAAAACCTTATTTATGGCTGGAAACAAAGAATCTAAGTGGAGGATTAAATTTACACTTAAAGCCCTAAAGTTGCTAGTTATGGATTTAAGTGTTTTCATGTGTAGTAGATTTCATTTTCGGTGTTTGTAATCTGATTTTCCAAGCTTGCAGTGTTTATTTTATGGATCCTAATATTTATTACACTCATTTGGTGGCTGGTTATGATGACATATAAGTGTAAAATTGGTTTTAAACTTTATTTAGATTGAAAAGAATTCAAGTGTACCGAGGTTGTTCTAAGTGATACTCTTTGAAGTGTATATGTGGGAATTGGATTGTTGATTGATATTGCAGGTTTAAAACCACGATTTTAATCATGTGGGGATGTCCTAAAAATAAGGGAGGTGCTGTCCAAGTATTTTTAAAACCAAATGGCACCATTAAGAGGTAATTGGACTAGTTTTTATGAAAGTAGGTGACATTTTGGTCCATTTTGAGATTAGGCTTCCTTATTTTGTGAAAGTTGTGATTTTAGTCTTGTGCTTGTTTTCTTTAAGCATTTTACATTGTAGTAATCATCTTAGTAATAAAATTGACATCAGGTCTTCCACACACCTTGCCACCGAGGATACTGACCCTTTCCACTATCTTTTCTACCGGACACAAAGTAAGTAAATATTTATCTTAACTGCATCACAAGAACAGTAGTAGATACAAGATATTTTCCTACATACTTATGTGTATTATTTCAAGTATATGTTATTTATATTGTTATTGTTTTGTTCATGAAAAACATAAGCATGTCATGATCATTTAAGCATGATTTTCAAAGAAATGAAGTTTTCCACACATTGGATTTAAAGTAGTACCATTGTACTGATTTTACGAGTTATGTTTTAAGTACAATGTATAGTCTGTCTGGGTCGGGTAAGTATAGTTTGCACAGGCATCCTTCCCGCATAGGTGGGCACGGCGTACCGACTGCCGGGACTGAGCATTGTACTATGAGATTAGGTGCATTACTTAATCGGTCTGTATTGGGTAGGTATGGCTCATATTGGCCATGTGTTTCCTTCCCGCACAGGTGGGCATGGCCTACCAACTGCCGCGACTTTGTAATGTACTCAAAGGCCCTATAAAGAAATGTTTTCTAAGAAAAGTGCATCAAAATGAAAAGTTATGAAAGAAAGAGTACAATGGGAATTTCAATAAAGTTTATGCATGAAACACGTTCACGAGCATGCATGATCCTTACTTACTGAGTATTAGCTCATTTAGTTCCTGTGATGCAAGTGAGGAGGTTTTTGATGTATAGAGTTGCTGGTTGGCTAGCACGTTTTATCGTCGCCATGATCATACAGATGTAGACGAGCTTGACTTGTGGGCGATGTTTTCTTTGTATTTTGATATTTTGGTGTGTTGTAAATATAACTACTGATGACAAGATAAACTGATAAGAACTTTTTAGTTGTACATTTTGTAAAGAGACTTGTAGCAAGTAATGTCTCGCAGTTGTTTTGTCTAAAAGTCTTAGAAAGTTCAAATTTGCCCACCTTTTTATAAAACTAAAGATATGATTTAAGAAAGAGTAATACTTCCTAGTTTGACCTATATAGTGATACGGTTAAGCTAAGGGGCGTTACAGTTGTGGTATCAGAGCGGAGGTTTAGTCGTTTCTGAAGATTGTCTACATATGTATGATCATGTGACAGAAAGCTCAGCCGACTAGTAAGTCTAATTATTTTCATATGTGCAAGTCATTTCTGTTATATAAGTTTGATTCAAGATATTCCTAAAACAGCTTTTAGTACGGGTACTATGAGTTCTTAGTGATGCCCTTTGGCTTAACTAATGCCCCAGCTGCTTTTATGGACATGATGGATTTCTTGGATAGTTTTGTAATAGTGTTTATTGATGACATTTTGATATATTTGCGCTCAAGAGAGGAGCACATGGAGCATTTAAGAACAGTTTTAAGGATCTTGAAAGAAAAGCAGTTGTATGCAAAGTTTAAGAAGTGTGAGTTCTGGATGGAGAAAGTTATCTTCCTTGGTCATGTAGTGTCTGGAAATGGTATTTCTGTGGACCCAACAAAGGTTGAAGCTGTAAGTAATTGGTCAAGACCTACAAATGTTTCAGAGATTCGTAGTTTTTTGGGTTTAGCTGGTTACTATAGAAGGTTTGTAGAAGGATTTTCTAAGTTGGCCCCTCCATTGACTCAGTTGACTAGAAAGAATATGAAATTTCATTGGAATGATGATTGTGAAAAGAGTTTTCAAGAGTTAAAGCATCGTTTGGTCACAGCTCCTATACTTTCTATACCCATTGGATCAGGAGGATTTGTTGTTTATAGTGATGCTTCAAAGAATGGTCTAGGCTGTGTTTTGATGCAAAATGGTAAGGTTATCGCTTATGCTTCTAGGCAATTGAAAGAATATGAAAAGAAATATCCAACTCATGATTTGGAGCTTACAGCAGTTGTTTTTGCATTGAAGATTTGGAGACACTATCTTTATGGTGAAAGATGTCAAATCTACACAGACCATAAAAGTCTCAAGTATTTCTTTACCCAAAAGGAACTGAATATGAGACAGAGAAGATGACTTGAACTGGTGAAAGATTATGACTGTGAGATTAACTATCATCCAGGAAAAATTAATGTGGTTGCAGATGCTCTAAGTAGGAAGTCATTAGCTGCTATGTCACTTAAGTATATTGATCGGAAATATCATTTGATGGATCTGCATCGATTGGAATTAGAGATTGTGCCTACAGGTTTAATGGAGAAACTAGCAGCTCTTACTTTACAACCTACAATTTTGGAGAAAATTAAGCAAAGCCAGAATACAGATCCCTATCTGATAGGTTTAAAGACTAAAATAGAGTCCAGAAAGGAGGTAGCTTTCCAGATATCTAGCGATGGTGTAATCAGATACAGAAATAGACTGTGTGTGCCGGATGGAATAATTAGAAAGGAGATATTGACAGAAGCTCATACTACTCCCTACTCTGTGCATCCCGGTACTACAAAGATGTATAGGGATTTGAAAATACATTACTGGTGGCCAGGAATGAAGAAGGATGTGATTGAGTTTGTAGAACAATGTCTCCCATGCCAGCAAGTTAAAACTGAACATCAAAGACCTGCTAGTACATTGAAGCCTATACATGTGCCACAGTGGAAATGGGAAGAGATTGCTATGGATTTAGTTATTGGACTTCCTTAGACAAGTAATGGTCATGATGCCATTTGGGTAATTGTTGATAGATATACTAAATCAGCCCATTTCTTGCCGATTAAAGTAACCTATAGCTTGGATCAGTTGGCTCAGTTGTATGTTCAAGAAATCATCAGACTACATGGTGTTCCAAAAGTAATCATTTCTGACCGAAATTCAAGATTCACTTCAAAATTCTGGAAAAGGGTTCAGGAGGCTATGGGTACAAAACTAGCATTTAGTACAGCATTTCATCCTCAAACAGATGGACAATCAGAAAGAACTATACAAACTCTTGAGGATATACTTAGAGCTTGTGTATTAGATTTTCATGGATCTTGGAGTAGGTACTTACCACTAATCGAATTTTCCTACAACAATAGTTATCAAACTTCAATTGAAATACCTCCGTATGAAGTATTGTATGGAAGAAAATGTAGATCTCCAATTCACTGGGAGATTTGGGAAGAAAGGAAAGCTTAGTCCCAGATATGTAGGCCCATTTGAGATACTTGACAAAGTTGGAGATGTTGCCTACAGACTTGCCTTGCCACCCTCACCATCAAATGTACACAATGTTTTTCACATCTCTATGTTAAGAAGATATATTCCAAACCCTTCACATGTTTTGAGTTTTGACCCATTAGAGTTGAGCCAAGATGTGAGCTATGAAGAACAACCAGTGGAGATTTTGGATAGAAAAGAAAAGGAGCTTAGAAACAAAAAGATCCCTTTGGTCAAAGTATTATGGAGGAACCACGAAGTAGAAGAGGATACATGGGAAAGAGAAGAAGAGATGAAAATTAAGTATCCTCACTTATTTCGGTAAGCAAATTTCGAGGACGAAATTTGATAAGGAGGGAAGGATTGTGATGCCCAAGATTCTCACATGCATAATAAGCCAATAATAAATATGTTCATATTGCATGATAGACATATCATAAAACTGGAGTCAATTTCATGGTAAATTGCTTATGCTGACTGTCAAATGCTTTCGATATATATTATTGCACTAATATTTGTTGAAGTTCTCCTATGCAGTGTAAAGGCTCAGTACCCTCAAAAAGAGAGCTTGGTGTGTGAGAAGAACAAAGAATACATTCATGAATAGTAATACTATGTGCACATGCATAAAATTATGTTTGTTAATAACTTGGTCAAATAGTAGTTTTTCGGTAAAATGCATTTTTCACGTTTTTCGGAGTTAAATTCACTGTGCGTTTAACACGTCAAATAGCTTTAATTTAATGTTTAGGACTTATTTATAGCATTTTATTTGTCGGCTCCAGGTTAGCACGAGGTGGCAGTCACTGTACTGAATTGGTGTTTAGTTGCACTAAGCTAGCTTAGATTCAGCTTAATCACGTAATGTCATCTTTGTGTATTCTAATAATTAGGCATAATACTTTGTTTATATTACTAATTGGAGTCTAATTGACTTGGTTTTATGTTTAATGATTGGTTATGGGGCTAGGTTCCACCAAATTACAATAAGATTGGCCATATAAGATCATAAGTCAAAGTATGACTAGTTTTTACCTTCTAAGCTAGGTTTCACCATTTTGGTCTACACATGGGTGTATATGATGGACCAGCAACGTGGTGAGTATGCTAAGGATGTTTTAGAGCTGGACACATGGAAAGTAAGGAGCAAAATACCTAAAATACCCCTTAGAACTTAAGTAATGCCATTTCTTAGTCATTAAGTATCACTTTTGGACCAAATCTGGTCATTTTCTTCTCTTCTCTATCCATCCATGACCTGAAACTCTCCCACCCATTTTTAGACTTCTCTCAACTCCCCTTAGCCATATCCAAGAGTTTCCAAGTGGTAGAACTCAAGTTGGAGCTCTAGAAAGCAAGATAGGTCCAAACTAGTCAAGGTGAGTCTACTAGTTTTTCTTCTTTGGTATTGTTTTCTAATTCAAGTTCTTCACTTGCTGCAACTTAAGTATGAGTTCCTCTAGGTTCTCTTGGGTCCTAAAATCAATTTCAAAGCCTTGGAAATCAGTTTTGTGGAAGTACAAGGCAAGAGCTTCAACAAAACTTCAAACTAGTCAAGGTGAGCTTTTTGTGGAATTTAGAATTAGTAACTTGTTTCTATTGCTTTAGCTCTTCAATCAAAGCTTTTATTTGATGAACAAAGATCCTAGAAAACCTTATTTATGGCTGGAAACAAAGAATCTAAATGGAGGATTAAATTTACACTTAAAGCCCCAAAGTTACTAGTTATGGATGTAAGTGTTTTCATGTGTAGTAAATTTAATTTTTGGTGTTTGTAATCTGATTTTCCAAGCTTGGAGTGTTTATTTTATGGATCCTAATATTTATTACACTCATTTGGTGGCTGGTTATGATGACATATAAGTGTAAAATTGGTTTTAAACTTTGTTTAGATTGAAAAGAATTCAAGTGTACCGAGGTTGTTCTAAGTGATACTCTTTGAGGTGTATATGTGGGAATTGGATTGTTGATTGATATTGCAGGTTTAAAACCATGATTTTAATCATGTGAGGATGTTTTAAAAATAAGGGAGGTGCTGTCCAAATATTTTTAAAACCAAATGGCACCATTTAGAGGTAATTGGACTAGTTTTTATGAAACTAGGTGACATTTTGATCCATTCTGAGATTAGGCTTCCTTATTTTGTGAAAGTTGTGATTTTAGTCTTGTGCTTGTTTTCTTTAAGTATTTTACATTGTAGTAATCATCTTAGTAATAAAATTGACATCAGGTCTTCCACACACCTTGCCACCGAGGATACTGACCCTTTCCACTNATTAGGTGCATTACTTAGTCGGTCTGCGTTGGGTAGGTATGGTTCACATTGGCCATGTGTTTCCTTCCCGCACAGGTGGGCACGGCCTACCGACTGCCGCGACTTTGTAGTGTACTCAAAGGCCCTATAAAGAAATATTTTCTAAGAAAAGTGCATCAAAATGAAAAGTTATGAAAGAAAGAGTACAATGGGAATTTCAATAAAGTTTATGCATGAAACACGTTCACGAGTATGCATGGTCCTTACTTACTAAGCATTAGCTCATTTAGTTCCTGTGATGCAGGTGAGGAGGTTTTTGATGTATAGAGTTTCTGGTTGGCTAGCACGTTTTCTCGTCGCCATGATCCTACAGATGTAGACGAGCTTGACCTGTGGGCGATGTTTTCTTTGTATTTTGATATTTTGGTGTGTTATAAATATAACTGCTGATGACAAGATAAACTGATAAGAACTTTTTAGTTGTACATTTTGTAAAGAGACTTGTAGCAAATAATGTCTCGCAGTTGTTTTGTCTAAAAGTCTTAGAAAGTTGAAATTTGCCCACTTTTTTATAAAACTAAAGATATGATTTAAGAAAGAGTAATACTTCCTAGTTTGACCTATATAGTGATACGGTTAAGTTAGGAGGCATTACATTTCTAATAAATTCTTTTATATTATTCTTGAATTTATCTTTGTTATTCCATGCTTAATGCTTCGCAACTAATTATCTACTCGTTGGAAGATTTGGTTTCTAGAATTTGGCACTTGAGAAAGGGAATTTTATAAACAACCATGGGATAGTATGACCTAGGACTTGTAGAGTACGTATAACTCGTTTGAAGTCATGATCATAGAACCACTAAACATAATAAATTCTTAATTTCTAGATACGGAATAGATATATTAGAACCGAGATTTAGAAATAATTTCACTTGGTACTCGATAGAGAGAGTAGAAATATCTTTAAATTCTTAGCTTATAAAATAGGAATAATTCATTAGGATAAAATTGGTGATCAAAAGATATAGTTGATAGTTAGGTGAATTCAACCTCCTAGTACATTTGTGCATTAGGTATTTTGAAATGTAATTCACTGAAATTATCCGTATGCTTGACTCGCATAAATTGAACCTCATTGTTGATTCTATACATTAGAGTACAAAAATCATAATCACTTGACTCTTTGAGCTTTTGGAGAAAACTTGTGTGCATTAGATAGGCATTAACATCTCATGAACTCTAAAACCCATTTGAGTGAAGCTTGAAACGAAATTCTATGTTAGGTGTCATTGGAGAAATGATATAGGCCATTTTTGGACAGATTGAGCCTTTCATGCTAACCTTGATATATTATCATCCTAGTACACCCACTTTGAGCGTATTTGTACCTTTCTTTTTCTACCACATTTTAACTAAACCAAAACAATGGCCACCAACCATTATTTATTAAGCATGTTGATTGTTTTAAAGAGTTAATTTGTGTTACGTTCATGTTGGGAGGAAAAGTGGTGTTAGGAAATATTAAAAAAAAAGTAAAAAAAAAAAGGAAAAAAAATAGAAAAAGGGAATAATTTGGTGAAAATTTGTGTCCTTACCCTCTATATTAGTTTTTAACATTGAAGATAATGTTGATTTTGAGTTTGGGGGAGAGATTTTTGAATTTCATCCTTTTGTCTTATTTCCTATCTTTTGTTTCAAGAAAAAAAAAATCAAAAAAAAATTATAAATAAGTCTTTGGTGGAGTGTTGATAGAAGAGAAATTTAGCTGAAAAAAAAGTGTGGGAGTACTATTTGGTGTACAAAGGAATAACTCTACAAAGATCCTAGATTAATGTGCTTAAGGGTGATTTGAAACTCAAATTGTTTCAAAATTATGTTACCTTCGCCCAAGCCGACATTACAAGCTTAATGAAAGACTTTTTGATCTTTGATGACATACTAATATATATTAGTGGAGAGTGACATGAATAATGGGCATATAGTAGTTCCAAATTACATCATATAGAGATTTTTCATTGTCTATCAAAATACACAATTCAATCTGAAGTTCATTTTATTAAGTGATATTGATTTTGCACATAGTTACATTTTAAGAGTTTTAAGTGGAATTAAATTGATGCTTAAAGCTGAAAATCTAGATAATCTCAATGTTTGCATTTCCTTTGAGCTTGGAACATTTTGTGAATTAAGAGATACTTGCACGATTTTTGACTGGATATGAAACTCACACTTTGTCGTTTATGTCATTAGTACTTGATTTGTGTTTTGCTTTCTTTTTCTTGTTTTGTTTTGTATGAGGACAAGCAAATCAAGTATCATTCAAATTAAATAATTGTAAGTTTTTAAGCATTTTTGGTGGTTAAATTTTATTTTTTACTTTATTTTTGTAGTTCTTATGGATAAATGAGAATCAAGATAAATTGGTTACAAATATAGATATTTCAACCATTTTGGATGAACTGAGTCCGATACGAATACAATGCAGCGCCCTCAGGAAGAAAAACTATCATGCTGAGTTCCAGAACCGAGAGCGCCGCGATGCTTGAATAGTAGCGCCACGGTGCTGCCTGGAAATTAGACTTCCAAAGGCTAGAGTGCCGACCACTTGCCAGGGAGCGCCATGCCACTACCTAGTGTCCCGAAGCGCATTTTTAGCGAGTTTTTAGAGCAAATCTGAACAATTGATATTATCTGATCGAATGGTTAATATTCCACCTGGCCTAGGTCACTCTTGAGTCCTTTAAATGCATCCTTAAGCTTCCATCTCAAGGGTTGAGAGTTGGAGAGAAAATAGAACAAAGAGAACTCAAAAATCCCAGAGAGGAAGAAGCTTGGAGTAAAAATCTTGGAGAGGATGCTTGAAAGAGTGGCCTGAAGAGATTGAAGCTTGAAGTTCTACCTCCACAAAAGAGTTTTTCTCATCTACTTACCCAAATCTCATTTGAATTTTCATATTATTCTTGATTCATGAATATGTTTAGATATGAAATTCTTATTGAGATTAGTATTAGATTCTCCTATATTGAATTAATTATTATATACTTAGGGAATGATGTAAATTAAACTTTTATTCTATATCTTGATTTCCAATAAATTCTTTGATATTATTCTTGAATTTATTTATGTTATTCCATGCTTAATGCTTCTCAACTAATTAGCTACTAGTTGGATAATTTGGTTTCTAGAATTTGGTATTTGGGAAAGAGAATTTTAGAAATAACCTTAGGATAGTATAACCTATGACTTGTAGAGTTTGAGAGAATCTATAACTCCTTTGAAGTCATGATCAAAGAACTATTAAACATAATGAATTCGTAATTTCTAGATTCAGAATAGAGATATTAGAACCGAGATTTAGGAATGATTTCACTTGGCCCTCAAGAGAGGGACTAGAAATATCTTTAGGTTCTCGGGTTATAAACTAGAAATTATTGATTAGGATGAAATTGGTGATCAAAAGACATAGTTGATGGTTAGGTGAATTCAACCTCCTAGTAAATTTGTGCATAGAAGTTTCCATATTTTATTTATGTATTCATATTTATATTTATATTTATTTAAGTTATAAATTCATTTATTTTTGTTGCTTAGATAAAGTTAGGTCACGATAGTTCTTATACTTAGTAATAATTTAACATGTGATTCCTCGTGGGATCGATAACTCCATACTTATCACTTTATTTCTTGTTTACGACTCGTGCACTTGCAATTATTTTACGTATATGCATTTAGCGTAACAGGCATCACACTACTATATTACCCCATAATCATAATTTAAAAATATGTATAAAACTTTACACAGTCCAATCCCAGTATAATCTAATATATTTCAACAATTTATCAATTATCGTATAATGTACGATTTTTCATAAATCAATTATAAAGCAATTATAATTCAAAACAAGTATCAAACCAGGTAATTGAACTCCTACCTCTATATGGTAGATGCACCAAGCTAACGATGCTCGAAAAAACTCCAGTTGGTTACTTAGGTTCTCGAACGGTCGTATCCCGGTGAGCTTATTTGAAAAAGTGACTTTTCCATCAGAGCCTCAAAAAAACAAACAGAGGACACCACCAAATTCAGAGCACGCAAAACTGCTAGGTTAGACATATACTTTGTCAAAAGTGGGTCCTGAGGCAGAACCTGACTCGTGGCACACAAAACGAAACTATTCACGAGCCACTTGCCTCGATTTTTATGTCGTCGCGAAACATAGTGATATTTGATATTGAAATTCGTCTCTCGACCTCACTGAATCCAAATTCAAAATCATAATTTAGTTTCAAGGTCCCGAGCTTGAAATAGGTTTAAAATTCTCCACCGATTACATGGGACGGAGTGCTTTTCGTTTTTCTTAATTGCCCAACCTTTGTAAGCGATGTGCTCTTTTTTCCTTTCAACGGATTTTCCCATTGGGTTTTACGTGGAAAGGTTTTTAACGAGGCATTGTAGGAAGATCAGTCAATAGTCATGTCTCAGCATCACTATCTGACTCCTTCCAGGGCTTTGATTTTATTTTTCTTTTCTCATCTTGTGATGTTCTCATTCTTGGTTACTTTTTGTACTTTTGATCCTTTTTATTTTATTTAATAAAATTACCGGGGGGACCTTCTCTCAGGGTAACATTTAGCAAAAAAAAAATCCGAAAGTTACAAAAATATTACTTTTTAGAATTTATTTGAAAAACGTCCACTTTTTTAATCCAAAATTTTGCACTTTTCTGGACATCGATTTAATACCAAAAAGTGATATAATTTTTACGAAAGATTAAATGATTTTTTAGACTTCTCTTTTACGTCATATAATTTTTACAGCTTAAATGATTACTTTGCGATAATAATTATAAAACTGTCATTTTAGAAATCTTTAGAAAAATACCACCTTTCTACTCAAAAATTATGTCATTTGTAAATTTCGTTTCAACGCACAAATATAATAATCATTCACATTTTAATCTCGTCTTTTACCCCATAGAAGTTTCAAGACCAAAATAAATTGTTTACAAAAATAATTATAAAAATATCTCTTTTCTAAAAATAATTGCAAGATTACCAATGTTTAATTCAACATTTCAAGTAATCAGAAATTCAATTGCATAGAAGCCAGCATACATTTTTAAAAATTAAATCCTCTAATATTTTTACTAATTATCATCAACAAATCAATAATTACTCAAATTATTTATAAAATACCAAAATCAAATTTCGAGAATTTGATCGGATTAATTCAAAAGCTCACTGGAGTTGTTTTATGGAACCGGTCATAGATCTTCGAGGGGGACGAGTTAGAGCCAGACATGCTGACGGTGAGGAAGATCGTAGATGGAGCCCTAACTCCATCTACGATGCGCGCGCGGCCACAAGACCGCCAGGGATCACTTTCTCGATGGGGGACGAGAAGAGCAGACTGGTGCGTTACCAGTAGGGGTCGCCGGTGTCGGAGCTAGTGGTTGGGCACTTTTGCCATTTTTTCAAAAGTTTGAGAGAGAGCTAGGGGTTTTCGAAGGAAAAGAAAGGAAAGGTTAGGGATTCAAATGAAATTTTTAAAATTGTAGTGCCACGTGTCAGCACCTGAGTTGTTGGGAACTATTCACGTTAATTTCACTTTAACCCAAATTTTACAAAAATCCTTTCATTTTGCCCTTACATATTTACATTTTAGTCTTTATTTTTAAAATTTTTTTGCACTTAAACCCAAATGAACCTAGACCTGAAAGTGTCCAAATAAATTTTAGATCTTTAATTTGATTAATCCAAAATTTTGAATTTACCATTTTACGCTTAGCTCAGAATTACTTATTTACCCTTATAAAAATTAGGTTTTCACAGTTCGTTCGTATTTACATACTATATTAGGTTAGACTAGGTCTGAGGCTATGTTTGAGGGCAATTTCAAAACTCAAGACAGGATTGTTAATTAATTTTTCAGATTTTATATATCAATTTTTTATTCAAAATTATTATTGTTTATCTATGCATGTTTATATCTTTTATCTAGATTTGTTTAGGTGCGGAACTAAGTAAGACCAGATAGATTTCCAGCGGTAAATTAGGATAGACTTTTAACGCTAAATCAGAATTTGAGATCCGTAATTATTTAGGTTACCTAATATAGTAGCGAAATTATATTTAGATTAGATTCTGTAATTTGATTTATCTATGATGAAGAACATGATTTAATTTAATCAATTCCGAGTTTGCGAGATGAATTACGTAGTTTAATATATTTTTCTAGACTTAATGTATTAATTAAATATGATTAAGAGTTAATATAATTGATAGGATTTATACGAAAAGTTTGTTTTGTCTAATGAATCTTTAGGTGAATAAGAGATAATAGAGCTTGTTACTGCTTTTGGCTAATGACTTTGAGAAGTTATTGCCTTATAAGTTTTATTTTAGTTTATAAAACCGCTTGAAACTGTAATATTAAAAGCTTAATAATAGGTCTAATTCCTCGTGGGATTGACCCTTACTACTATACTAGATAATATATGAATGGAAAGGTTTTACTATGCTAGATAATATATGAATAGGAAGGTTTTAATATGGTTGTTTAACAACTATTAGTAATATATTTGGACATGTCAATTAAGTGTTAATCGGAATTGCACTCATTATAGCTTTAATTAAACTAGCCTAATAGCTAGGGAGCGCAAAACCCCTATCTGTGCCCCACACAGAGTCCTGCTATTGTTGGGACTCTCCTTTATTCCCTCATAATTATCTCTCTCACTTATCTCCCTTTCTTTCATTCCTTTTGTAATTCTATAAAAGGAATCTTCCAATAAAAAGATTATTAACTAGAATAGGACATCTGATTTATAAGAGTTTTTGCGGGATTAGGGATCTACCAATTCTCCAATATAAATAGGTATAACAGGATCTTTGAGAATCATAATATTCATTATTATAATAAGTAGAGATCAAAAATACCCTAGCTACCTAAGTTAAAATTAAAGTAAAATTATTACAATTATTGTGTTAGGGCTACTGAAATAATTTGTGACTATATCCTTCTTAGTTGATAAAATATATATATATATTAAGCTATATTCTAAAAAGCAACTAGAAAGGGATCTTCTGGATGCCAACCTAGTTGGCTGGGATGTTTGATTTATTCTATATGCTTCTTCTCGGTGTTGGGCAGTATTCACTAATTAAAAAATTAGTGCACCATCATAATTTTGGGATCTTCTTGGTCATAAACGTGTTTTTGTTTTAATTGATTTTAGGGAATATGTCATTAAATAACCTTATATTTCATCTTTATTTAACAGAATGCCCTTATTTTTCAAGTATGAGAAAAATGTTGTAAATCTAACCAACCTAGATTCGCCACTCCTAAGATCTCACTTCAAAGAAATGTCAGAATAATAGAGAAATAATAACAGGAATATAAATTATTCTCATAATACAAGAATTTAAGTGGAAAACTCCCAAATCATGAGAAAAACCGATGTATCTCAAAAAATAATTTCACTATATGAAATGTTTCTACAATCATAGAGATTTCCCTATTTTCTATCTAATGATCCCAATACACCAAGCACTTTCTCACAAGTATTCTCCCACTCACATCTTACACCGCCACTCTTTGAAATCTCCTCTTTCACAAAGAAACTCTACTCTCTTTGAAAGGAGAAACAAAGAGAAAAGAAAGGATTTAATTAGAAGAGAGAACTTGAAATGCTTCCAAGTTTTGGGATACAAAACAAGTGATGAAGCCCCTATGTTTATAGAATTTGAAAGGTAATGAGAACACCACCTTTTACTATTGCGATTACGGTTACCCTTTTCACTATTGATATTATGGCTACCTTTTTCATTATTGTTATTACGGCTACCCTTTTTACTATTACTATGACAGCTAGTTGGTGAGTATTTGCTTACACATATGTTTACATAGATCTGTTCACACATGTTTACATACATCAACAATCTCCCACTTGAAGACTTGATTTCAATTACGTCTTCATATACGATCTCATCTCATAGCTTATGTTGCTATTATTGTCTTTACTGATAATCATACTCCACCATATGAGTATACCACTTAGAATTGACAAATTCCAAGATTTTCATCTCGGCTCATGTCAAAAGAACCTTGCCAATAACTATGGTGCTGACTTCCATGTTTGACTTCTCTGGGAGTCCATCAACCATTGACATCAGTCAGCACACACACACCTTACATCAACACCAAACCAATGCCTGTGTGCAAACTTGTTGCTGCTAATTGTGACACATCCTCTTTCATAGTATCTTTGGAGATAGGCGGCATGCCATGAGGATGCATATATTATGATCAAAGGATGAGATCATTGTCTCTATCATAAGAGACAATATTAGCAGCATCACTAGATTTGGAGCTTATAGCCGAACCCGCTTCACCTTTTTGATAATTTCTTTTCAGGTACCCAGATTGTCCACACCCCCAGCAGATTACACTCATTTTTACGGAGTTTTTCTTTACAGTGATGATTGCTAATGCTGAACCTTCATATGGAATATTACTTCCACCACCTGTCAGCCTACTTTCTTCAGATAAAATTTTACTTGTGACTTCAGAAAAAACTATAGTCTCCTTCCCATGCACCAAAATAGGTTTCATATGCTTATAGGAAGGTGGAAGAGACCAGATGAGTCGTAATGCCCTATCTTCATCTTCAATCTTCAAGCCAATAGCCTCTAGTTCAGAAACGATACCATTCAAGATACTAAGACGATTAGAAATTTTTGTACCTTCATTCATACGCAGTGTATGAAACTGCTCTTTCAGGTGCACTCGATTTGAGACACCTTTCACCTGATATAATTCTCCAAGATTTCCCTAGAGATCTTTGGTCATCGTTATTCCAAGCACATTTGCAAGGACATTTTTGGCCAGACACATATGTATCGCACTTGTAGCTCTTTCATCCGGATCATTCCAGTCTTCATCGCTCATACTTGATTTCTCAGAATCTTTGCCCTTGTAAGTCTCTCTATCTTTCAAAACCTTGTACAATTGTATTTTCCACAAGCCAAAATTGATGTTCCTATCGAATTTCTCCACATCAGCTCTAACCGGAATTGAAATCTTTTTTTCTGACATCTCGCTTCGCACTTCTAGTTTGAAAAACTGCTAAAAAAATTTTCAAAAAAGATTAAAGGGTTCAAATGCTCCCATTTGAGCACAGCCTCCTTACACAGAATTTCTTAGACTAACACTAATCTATAGTGCACTGAAGAACCCCACTTTGATACCACTTGTTGGGAATTTGACCGACCCAGATTCACCGCTCCTAGGATCTCACTTCAAAGAAATATTAGAATAATAGAGAAATAATAACAGGAATATAAATCAATCTCACATCATAAGAATTTATGTGATAAACTCCAAATCGGGAGAAAAACCATTGTCTCTCAGAAAAGAATTTCACTATATAAAAAGTTTCTAGAATCATATAGATTTCTCTCTTTTCTACCCAATGACCCCAATACACCCAAGTACTTTCTCACAAGTATTCTCTCACTCATACCTTACACCGCCACTCTTTGAAACTACCTTTTTCACAAGGAAACTCTACTCTATTTGAAAGGAGAAACAAATAGAAAATAAAGGATTTAATTAGAAGAGAGAACTTGAAATACTTCCATGTTCTGGGATACAAAACAAGTAATGAAGCCCCCATATTTATAGAATTTGAAAGGTAGTGAGAACACCACCTTTTACTATTGCTATTACAGCTGCCCTTTTCACTATTGCTATTATGGCTGTCCTTTTTACTATTACTATAATGGCTAGTTGGTGAGCATTTGTTTACACATATGTTCACATATGTTTACATAGATATGTTTACACATATTCACATACATCAACAAAAAATCCCTTGAATTTTGATTTTTTGTTACAAAAATCTTTGTAATTAGACTAAAGTAAAGCATCGATAAATGAATGTTTTATAAATTAATTACCTTTGTTAAATAATAGAATCTTTCAGTCCCAACTTGGGCTAATATACTAAATTGATATTCTCACTAAATAAGTAAGATAATAGTTTTTTTGTAGTTCCTTTAGGACCGATCAAATATATAAATTAATAATTGATAAATACATAAAAGAAATAACACATAAACATTAATGATATTAATTTGTTTGTTTCTAGATAACTTATATTTTCTTAATTATGTTCATTTTCAAAATGCATTATCTAAAGTTATTTATTTATTTATTATATTTAAATTAGACTCGGTCTCATCTCTAATTTTTGTAACATACACAACATATTCAGTATATGATTTGGAATCTATTTATAATAATTTGGATTCTAAAAGTAAAACTGTTTTGGGGTTTTCCTAATTTTTGGAATTAAACCTAAAGCATGAATTAGTACTCATAATTATCAAGACCTAATGGAGCTTTATTGGACTAATTGGCACCATGAGTTGGCAAGCCCCTGTGTACTTGGCAAGACCTCATTGGTTAAGACTTCAAGCCTTGACACTTTACTATCTCTTAGCCTACAAGATGAAGCTATCCAATGCTATGAAGATACTTCATCAAATTGGACAACAAACGAAATTCATCCACAAGAGATTGACACCTCTTCATTCCAGAAGCTTCTAAATTGTAGTCCAAGACCTTGCACACTAAGTACTTACAAGCTAAGTACATGTAGATCAAGTTCTTGTAGGTCAAGTATTTATAGATCAACCTAGTTTGGCCAATAAGAGGCTGACACCTCATTCCCTTTGAAAAACAAGGCAAAGCATGTTTTTCCTATAAATAGATGTAGAACCTCTTCATTTGGGACAACTATTCATTTAGCATATTTTTCTCATCAATACAAAAATCTCTCATTTTTCTAGTTCTCTCTCTCTCCCAACCATTCCCTTCCTCTCTTTCTATTTATCTTGCTTTTTTGTCTTTCACCCGTGGCTACCTCCATCCTTACTTCTTCCTTTTATTAACACTACAACCACAATTACATATAAGGAATCCCATACTTTTGTGTATATCCTCATTATAATCTCTTCGGCACTTGGTTCTTAGTCAATCCGAGGCCTTGTTAGATTCTTATATCACCACCATCATCATTTTATTACTTTATCTGTGCATGACACCATATATACGTATTTTTACATCTTGTTCATTAGTTCTCCATTCATATATACTCTTGTATGTTCATGCATGTATTAATTTAGTCACCAAGTTTCTAGTTTTTATACGCATATTTTCATATAACTTTAGATATCCACACCTTTTTATACATATCCTTTTCTAGGCTCAAATTCATATTTATGTATTTCTAGGCCCATGTTCGTTCTCTTACATCTTTTAGATCCATTAATTCTTTTTCGTATTATTTTTTCATTATCTAATTAGTTTTCTATTATCTTTCAATCACTTAATTATTATTACTATACCATCTTTTTCTATACTTATTTTTCTAACTTGTTTCACAAATTATTTTGCATGCAGGCTTTAATATTCGCACTTCAGTGATTTATGGGTACCGAACTACTCTTCTCGAACTCTGTGCTTGATCTGTGGCACAAGTTTGGGATTTCATGTTCTATCACTATCTTTTACTAATATTTTACCTAACCTCTCATTGACTTCTAGTTGACACTATGGTCGGTTTATTTGCCTCTATCAACTAGACTTCTTTATCATTATTGCATTATTATATTATTATTGTCTCGTAAGCTTGTTATCCTAGTAACCACCTACGTACAAAGGCACCGTGGGAAGTGTTATTGTGTATTACAATCGCCTATCGGTACTTCGATATATAGTGACAGTGTTATAATAACACTTACATCTTTATTATTATTACGACATTATTATTGTTATTATATTGTAAGTACATTATCCTTGCAACCGCTAATGTGGCAAGGACACTGTGGGAAGTGTCATTCTCTATATCGACTGCCCATCAGGACTTCGACACGTAGACAGTGTTATGATAGCTCTTACACCTTTGTACTCTTTGTAATCTAACCATAATACCAGTTATTCTCTGCTTTATTTTAATTAATCACAGGTCCCGTTAATTAATCAGAGCATGAGGTCAAATCCTGAACATTAAAAGGCGACTCCACTGGGGAGTAGCATCAGGGAAACTACGTTTTCCCTAGACTTCCCTAGATTCGCAAGTGCATCTCGTCACTCTGCTAATTTCACTTGTCAAAAATTATGTTTCAAATATCGAAACTCTGTCAAAATTCTGCCACCTTCAATTCTCATAATTCTATTTCATATACTACAACTCTGCAAAAATTCTACTTGTTTCACTTCTTAAAATTCCCAAACACTACACCTCTTTCTCTTTTAATTTCTCTTTATTAAATTCCACTCTCTTTCTTTTCTACCCTCATATATCTTTCTATTTTTCTCCCATTTTCCATCTCATTCTTTCTAATGGCTAACGAGCAACATCAGTCGAGTTCTGAAACATCGGCTTAACAAGGAGAAACTTTTGCCCAAATAAAAAGCACGCTGCAAAGCTTAATGCAATCTCAAGGACTAATAATGCGAAAGTTAGCTGAGTTGGAAAGAAGAAACGGACCGGGGACCTCGTCTATCCCTATTCCATCAAGCCAAAATAATAATTCACTTGCATCAGGCAGTCAAAATCTCACCATGTTGGGAACACAAGAGAGTCCTGCCAATCCTTCTGTCACAATTCCAGTAGACACGAATAATGAAACTCCACACAGTTTCATTACAAAAGAGCAACTACAAGATGTACTTAAAGTGGAGGCAGAAAGAGCCAACAAGATTATAGTAGCAATAAACTTCCAACCTCCCTATCATGCGCATATCATTTCTAAGCCATATTCAAAGGACTACACCAATCCTCAATTCAAGAAATTTGATGGAAAGAAAGGCAATGTCAGAGAACATGTCATTAGTTTTTTGGACGACCTTGGAATCTATGCTGATGACCATGAATTACGATTAAGGGAATTTTCAAAATCTCTTACAAATCGAGCATATTCATGATTTGTTAATTTACCAGTAGGCAGCCTCGACACTTGGGAAGAGTAGGTAGCAACATTTTCTACCAAATTCTTTATAGCAGAATATAAGCTAAGCTTATCCAATCTCTCCACCATAACACAAAAGAAAAATGAATCACTCACAATCTATACGAATAGATTCAAAGAAAGAGCTTTAGACTGCAAAGAAATCATTTCGGAGAATGAACTCATCCGAATGTGCATCAAAGGCATGCGAGTAGAGTATAAGATTCATATTCAGAACCATATCATCTCATATTTTGCTGAATTGATGCTGAGAGTTAGCTACACAGAAGAAAAAGTTGTGGAATTGCACAAATCTACTGCCGAAAATTGGAATACTCCATCTTTTTCTAAACGAAAAAGAGAGGTTGACTTGGTTAGACAACTTCAACAAGACAAAAAGAATCTGTCAATTCCTCCTAAAATACCTTTCACACCTGAACAAATCGACATACTAGTTCAGGCTTGGATAGAAGATAGAGATCTAATTTGTCCGCCCAACACCAGGCCGCCGACACAAGAGTAATTGGCCAACCCGCGATTCTGCATTTACCATCACAGAATTGGTCATCCTACTTCTGAATGCTATAAGGTCCGAAGGCATTATTTAATCAAGGACCGAACAGGTGAAATCATGCATGATGACCAACAATAAAGGGCAGATGTCAACCATTTCCCAAATCACAGATGAAGCTACCTAAGAAATAAGAAACTATTTTGAATAGAGAAAAATCAGCATCAACATTTCTCATAGAGGTAATCTCTCTTTCTACAAATCCAAAATGATGCATATACCTCACACTTGGGGATTGTTATATATTTCTACCTAATTTTAAATATATATATATATATAAATCATGCAATACGCCCGAGTTACCAATATGATAAGAATCATATAAAAAGCCAGAGATATTGACAAACATGACTTTTCAAAACAAAAGAAAAACAACAAACAAAAAAAACAAAAACAAAAAAAAATTCATGCGATACGCCCAAACTGTCAATATGACAAGAATCATATTGTAAACCAAAGTTATCGACAAACATGATTTCTCAAAAAAAAAAAAAAAAGTCATACGATATGCCCGAGTTATCAATATAACAAAAATCATATGATAAGCCTGAGCTGTCGACAAACATGATTTCTCCTAAAAAAAAAAACGTCAGAGTTATCAACATGACAAGAATCATATGATAAGCCAGAGCTATGAACAACATAATTTCTCTAAAATAAAAATTATGCAATTGGTTAGAGCTATTAACAAATATGACGAGAATCATATGATACGCCAGAACTATCAACAATATATGACCACTCTCTGTATACATACTTGTGGTTTAGTTATATAAGGAAGTCTTACCCAATTCAATTATCAAGAACATCTTGACATTTTATGCATGCAGCGATAATTGTAATCATTTTGAAATACATTTATGTCCCCTGTATTTTATCAATATACTATTCTATACCGAGAATTCATATCAACTAGGCACTAGCACTTGCAAATTCATGTCTTACATGCTCCAAGTTAATTATTCAATTTTCAAATTCTTTATTTTGCATGACATTGCAAAGAAAATGAAAAAAAAACGCTACATTTCAGCATCCATTTGTAAATCTAACAAAGTCCTACCAAGACACAAGCTTTGAAAGAACAATGTCTTCTTTTGCAGGAATTATTATAAAAGTTCTCCATGTTTCCTCTATGCCGAGACGAATTCGGCGCTTTTCCGAGAATATATAATAAGTGAGCTCTAGCAAATGGCCAATTTCGCTATAAGCTCAAGACCATTCCCTATAGCTTAGAGGACTTAATGTTTTGGACTTTTCCTAATATTCGGAATTAAATCTAAAGCATGAATCCATAATTATCAAGACCTAATGGAGCTTTATTGGACTCAGTTGGCACCGTGAGTTGGCAAGCTCTTATTTACTTGGCAAGACCTCATTGGTTAAGACTTCAAGCCTTGACACATTACTATCTCTTAGCCTACAAGATGAAGCTATCAAATGTTATAAAGATACTTAATCAACTTGGACAACAAACAAAATTCTTCCACAAGAGATTGACACCTCTTCATTCTAGAAGCTTCTAAATTGTAGTCCAAGACGTTGTACACTAAGTACTTACAAGCTAAGTACATGTAGATCAAGTTCTTGAAGGTCAAGTACTTATAGATCAAGCTAGTTTGGCCAATAAGAGGCAGACACCTCATTCCCCTTGAAAAACAAGGCAAAGCATGTTTTGCCTATAAATAGAAGTAGAACCTCTTCATTTGAGACAGCTATTCATTTAGCTTATTTTTCTCATCAATACAAAATTCTCTCATTTTCCTAGTTCTCTCTCTCTCCCAATCGTTCCCTTCCTCTCTTTCTATTTGTCTAGCTTTTTTTTCTTTTACCCGTGGCTACCTCCATCATCACTTCTTCCTTTTATTAACACCACAACCATAATTACATATAAGGAATTCTATACTTTTGTGTATATCCTCATTATAATCTCTTCGGCACTTGGTCCTTAGTCAATCCGAGGCCTTGTTAGATGCTTATATCACCACCATCATCATTTTATTACTTTATTCGTGCATGACACTTTGCATGAGCCCAATTTGTCCTTTTACTCTTCCGTGATCTACTTTTGTTTATCTTCATGCATATATATGAATTTTTACATCTTGTTCATTAGTTCTCCATTCATATATACTCTTGTATATTCATGTATGTATAAATTTAGTCACCAAATTTCTAGTATTTGTATAAATACGCATGTTTTCATATAACTTTAGATATCCATATCTTTTTATACGTATCTTTTTCTAGGCCCAAATTCGTATTCTTGTATTTCTAAGCCCATATTCGTTCTCTTACATCTTTTAGGTCCATTAATTCTCTTTCATATTATTTTCTCATTATCTAATTACTTTTCTATTATCTTTCTATCATTTAATTATTATTACTACATCATGGTTTTCTACACATATTTTTCTAACTTGTTTCACAAATTATTTTGCATGCAGGCTTTAATATTTGCACTTCAGTGATTTATGGATACTGAGCTACTCTCCTCGAACTCTGTGCTTGATCTGTGACATAAGTTTAGGATTTCGTGTTCTATTACTTTCTTTTACTAATATTTTACCTAACATCTCATTAACTTCTAGTTGACACTATAATCGGCATATTCTCCTCCATCAACCAGGCTTCTTTATCATTATTGCATTATTATATTATTATTGTCTCATAAGCCTGTTATCCTAGCAACCACCTACGTATATATTATTATTTTCTCATAAGCCTGTTATCCTAGCAACCACCTACGTATATATTATTATTGTCTCATAAGCCTGTTATCCTAGAAACCACCTACGTACAAGGGCGCCGTGGGAAGTATTGTTGCGTATTACAATTGCTTATCTGGACTTTGATATGTAGTGACAGTGTTGTGATAACACTTACGTTTTTATTATTATTACAATATTATTATTGTTATTATATTGTAAGTACATTATCCCTGCAACTACTAACATGGCAAGGACGCTGAGGGAAGTGTCATTTTCTATATCGACTATCCATCTGGACTTCGACACGTGGACAGTGTTGTAATAGCTCTTACACCTGTGCAATCTTTGTAATCTAACCATAATCCAAGTTATTCTCTGCTTTGTATTAATTAATTAGGTTTCGTTAATTAATCAGAGCACGAGGTCAAATCCCGAACAAAAACGAATGATTATTTCTAGATATTATGTTCAATATACATGAAACATATTGAAATATTATATCTTATAAAGTATTAAATTTTAAAACTACATTTGTCATTTGTATCTTTTTAATGAACAATGAAAATTAACTTTTAGAATTTTATTTATATACAAATAATATACATTAACTTTTATATATTTACGTATTAACTTTTAGATTTCCTTGCATGTACACAATAATTATGATTGTAATTAATTTTTATTACAATAAGTCATACATGTATTTTAGGGGAAAATAAGGTACAATATTAAAATCGTATTACTCTTTTAAATTAATAAATATTTATTTATTGATAAATTAATTAAATATTTCTTTATCGATAAATAAATAACTTCTCAATAAGATAATAAGTTTTTCTAATCCAAATAATATTAATTTATATAGCTTTTACTGTATTTCTAAAATATGAGATTTTTATATGAGCTTAAAAATTGTCAAGAAATATGACAAATTTACAAAGATAGATTTGGGTTAATACTACTTTTTTTTGGTATTTAAATAGATATTGTTAGAATTAGTAGGAGAAGCATGCAAAAGCATTTATTTTGTGTAAACATTCTCATATTAATAAAATAAACTATTATTCAGTTAATTACTTGTGCATAATGCTATTTGAATAAAGGTTAATTTAATTGTATAAATATGTATCTTTGTGATTACAATGTAGATTCACAAAAAACAAAGATACAAGTTATTTATAATTAATTAATAGTCATTCGCAACAAAATAAATGAGGTTGAGAACTTTATTTATACTGTAGTAGACTTTGAAAGACTTCGACTTGTTTTATCAACTTATGTCAGCCGATCTAATAGAATTTAAACCAAACTGGATTATAAATAAAATTTTATTGACAATGTCAATGGAAAAGACTTTCATAGGCAGTGATTAGCTTTACTCCTAATATTGAGTTAGTTGTAATTGTGTATTCACAAGTATGGCCTTATTTGGATTTCAAATAAGTGAGATCAATTGAGGTTAATATTCTCTGTTGATTGGTAAAACACATTTGTTGAATTATATGATTACAGATAGCAATAAAGAATTTGGTAAAATAGCATCTCTTGGTGGATTTCTGTATTTGATCATAAATCTTAAGCCTAAGCATGTCAACTCTGATTTAGTCAGTAAGATATTGACAGATGATCATTAGAGAAATCAGTAAAAATCAAAAGAAACATATGATTTTATTTTTATGATGTTATATAAGGGGATAATTAACAAAGAATCAATGTGACGTAGGAGGTTAATCTAAAAAGTAGTCATAGACAGTTCAAGTGTAATTTCAGTCCTTTAGTAGAATGGATCTAAAATTAAATAATTAACAAATTTGTTTGATTATTTAGGAGCCAGATGTACGTGTCCTATAAGATCCTTGGGCTAGCTCGTGTCAATGGCCACACTATTACTAGACTGGACCAATTTAATTAGCAATTGGAGAATTCATGTTGGACTACAGAATAGGCTACATGCTTGGTCCAGCCACTGGGCCTAGGCGTGAAGCACAGTGGGAGATTATGGCTTGTTTTAGTTTTGGCAGCTTCTAGATAAATTGACAAGCGCGAACATGCTAGTTTTCATTCTTTAGAATATGCCATTTTCGGAAAAAAAAAAAATAATAGATATTCCTACTGTTGATTTAGTTTAATGAATCTAGACATAATTAGATAGTTATTCTAATTATATTTAATTGACTATTAAAAAATTAAAAAAAATTGACAAAGTAATAATTGACTAATTGTTAAAGAGAAAAGACATTATAAATAGTCAAATATTATAAGTGAAATCGGATTACAAACATTCTAGAAAAGGAATGAAATGTGAATGGGGAGGCCACATGCCTACAGTCATTATGATTGTGGCACGGGACACTACAAGGAAACTGCCCATTTGTGTCTTGTTTCCTATTCTCTATAAATAGGAAACTCTAAACACTTCTTTCACAAGTGGCAGAAACTATGTTGAAATTCTATAAGTTTTTCAAGAGAGAAACAATTTACAAAAATAAGTAAACATTTGATTTTCTATTCTTAGAATTCTTTGTAAATTAAGTGCAGTCACTAGCTTAATCTTTTTCTACATAGCATATAGAGACTACACTCTTATATGACTATACACAAGAATAGTCCAAAAGATATATTGGTTGTCGAAGACAATCTCTTGTTCATCCATGGTCTACGAAAGGTATGATTTTTTACATAATATTCTAATATGTTGTTATAAGATAGATATGCATCTGGTTGTTTTTCATTGCATTGTTTTTCAAGAAAAATAAATTTTTAAAAGATACTACCAACTACTATTTTTATGAAGTCTTTCCAACACATGGATACTTGTTTGATAACTATTACGTCAATTATTAGATCATTTCAAAATATAATTATTTGGAAACTAGTATAGGGAATTTCTTAAATTTAATACATGACTATTTACTAAAGGTAATATTTTCATTCCCTTAATTTATAGCTAACATGATCAAATTTTAAAGGTAGTCAGATTATTAAGTTTTGGTAATAAACTCAAATTCAGGGCACTTTTCTATATTTTCAAAGAAATAGGAGGTTTATCGAAAAAAGTCAAAATACAAAGTCATGAATAACATTTTCTCATTGATTGTGATCTAAAAAAGAGTTTTTATTTTCAAAAATATATTTAAATAAAATAATTATCAGATGTCATGTAGAGTTGTAAATTTAGGCTCAGGCCAGTCATGAAATTTCATCACACTGGGCTATCCCGGCCTGATATAGGGCACAACCCATCCTAGCCTATGACTTTTCATAGGCCAGGCTGGGTCTAAGTGTCAAGACCCGCGGGCTGGCCCGTCTTACCTTGATGTAGGTAGTGGGTTGTCCTAGCCCAGAGGGTGAATAGGTCCGTAACATGTAAATTAGAAATACATATAAATTATATTACTAATAATATATTAAAATATATATTTTTTGATGTAAAGGTTTATTCATTAAAAAAACTAAAAGAAAAACACGACAACCACCAAAATAGGAACTTCATTTACATATATATTATAATTTTATATAAATACTTAAATAATCAGTTTCTATTTATTATTCAGATAAAAATATAAAGTTACCTTTTTTTTAAATTTCATTTTCAAATAAACATAAAGTTACTTTTTTTTTCAAATGTCAATTTCTAAATAAAAGGTTATATTTATTATCCTGAAAGAATATAAAGTTACATTTTTATTTTCAAATGTCATTTTCAAAACAAAATATTATTTTTTTTAAAAAAGCTATCTTTTAATATACATGAAAAAAATGTAAATTTATCTTTTATTTAAAAATAATAATAATAAAAGTTCTACAAAAATGCAAGGTGGCTAACGGCACTATCAAAGAGCCCAAAAAAAAAAGGGGCTTATAGAAATATGACCAAATTTTGGGCTAATTTCAGTAAATGTCCCTTTGTCAAATATTATAGCAAAATGTCCGGTATATATGCTTATATACCAAGTGTAAAATTTTATATACCAAGTATAAAAAATTATATACCTAGTGCATTTCAATACAGTATCTAAAATTGGTTGATATATGTATCTACCAAGTATAAAAATATATATACCTGGACATTTAGCTATAAAATTTTAAAAGTGGACATTTACTTAATCAAATTTTAAATTTTGGTCATTCACCTAAATTTCTCAAAAAAAAATATGGTAGCCTACGGGCCAAAATAAGTCAGTCTATGACCTGCTCTGGCGTGAATAAAGACAAGCTTATAGGCCAGGCTGGGACCGAATATCTGCATTTGTGGCTCGGCCTGGCAAATGAATTCTCTGGGCTAGGACAGGCCGATCCTTGGCCTGTGTAGGCCTGTGATAAAACAGGGTGGGCCAGCCCGTGCTAACCTATTTGACACATCTAATGTCATGTGAAAGTTTTTTTGAATTAAATATTGAGTGTGATTTGGCTTAGAGAAGACCAAAAAAGGCTGGGGAAAGTTAAAGAATCGAATTTAAAATAGCATTGGTTTTAACTCCATATCTCTAATATCGTGATATTAAGACTAAATGTTGTGACATTGAGACAATTCCTGAGATTTGTTCAAGAATTAAGTGCAGTCACTAACTTGATCTTTTTCTGTTTAGCATATAGATACTACACTCTTATGTGACTATACACAAAAATAGTTTGAAAGATATATTGGTAGTTGAAGACAATTTCCTGTTCATCTATGGTCTATAAGTGGTATGAGTTTTTGCATGATATTCTAATATATTGTTATGAAATAGATATGCTTCTAGTTATTTTTCGTTGTTTTGTTTAATTGAAAAACCGTTGGTAGTTTTTTCAAGAAAAATAAATTTATAAAAAATTTTACTAACTACTATTTTTCTGAAGTCTTTCCAACACGTAGACACTTGTTTGATAACTATTACGTCAATTGTTAGACCATTTTCAAAATATTATTGTTTGGAAACTAGTATAGGCAATTTCTTAAATTTAATACATGACTATATTTACAAAGGGTAATGTTTTTAATCCCTTAATTTATAGCTAACATGATCAAATTTTAGAGGTAGCCATATTATTAGGTTTTTATAATGAACTCAAATTCAGGGCATTTTTCTATATTTTCAAAGAAATAGGAGGTTTGTCGAAAAAAAAGTCAAAATACAAGGTCATGAATAACATTTTTCCCATTGATTGTGATCTAAAAGAGAGTTTTTATTTTCAAAAATATATTTAAATAAAATAATTGTCAAATGTCATATAGAAGTGTAAATTTAGGCCCAGGCTAGTCACGAAATTTCATCGCACTTAGCCATCCCAACTTGATATAGGGCGCAACCCATCCTAGCCTATGAATTTTCATAGGCAAGGCTGGGTCTAAGTGTCAAGACCCACAGACTGGCCTGTCCTGCCCCGATGTGGGCTGTGGGCTGTCCTGCCCGATGTGGGCTGAATAGGCACATGACATATAAATTAGAAATATATATAAATTATATTACTAGTTGTATATTAAAATATAGATTTTCTGATGCAAAAGTTTATTCATTAAAAAACTCAAAGAGAAAGACGATAACCACCAAAACAAGAACTTCAATTACATTAAAATATATATTATGATTATATATAAATACTTAAATAATCACTTACTATTTATTATTCCTATAAAAACCTGAAGTTTTTTTTTTTTTTTCAAATTTCATTTTCAAATAAGCATAAAGTTACTTTTTTTTTTTCAAATGTCAATTTCTAAACAAAAGGTTATATTTATTATCCTGAAAAAATATAAAGTTACCTTTCTCTTTTCAAATGTCATTTTCAAAATAAAATATCATTTCTTTTAAAAGGCTTTTATTTACTATGCAGGAAAAAACATAAACTTATCTTTTATTTAAAAATAATAATAATAATAATAAAAGTTCTATAGAAAAGCAAAGTGGCCAACGACACTATCAAAGAGCCCAGAAAAACGAATATGACGGCCTACGGGCCAAAATTAGTCAACCCATCACGGGCCAGCATCTGTTTCTATGGCTCAGCCCGGCTTGACCCACGAATTCTATCGGCCGTGATAGGCCGACCCATGGCCTGTATAGGCCCGTCCTAGCCTATTCAACACATCTAATGTCGTGTGAAAGTTTTTTTGAATTAAATATTGAGTGTGATTTGACTTAAAGAAGACTAGAACAGGCTTGGGAAAGTTAAAAAATCAGATTTAAAATAGCATTAGTTTTTTTTAACTCCATATCTCTAATGTGGGCAATTCTTGGGACTTGTTTGAGAAATTTTTAATTTTTGGATCAGACACTAACGTGGCTCAAATAGGTGACATTAGAATCTGAGAAAAACTATTTTAGCAAATTTCGTATTTCTAAATTCTAATGTGGTATCGATTTAGTTAATAGGATTTTTGGCATGACTGGCCCTTATATTATTCAGGATTGGTAAAATAGTCTTTGAGTTATTTGATTATTGGCAATTAAATTTTTAAGTTTTAAAAATGTTGGTAATTAAGTTCTTTTTGTAAGTAATTATTCAAATATTGGTAAAATTGAGCATTTTCAAGTGATATACAAAGTTTTTGAAGGAAACAATCAATATTTTACAAGCAATAGTTGAAATTGGGAGAAAATAACTAAAATTTAGTTACAATTAACATCAAAATATAACAAATTTTTTAAAAATACAAAATTTCAAAAATATAAAATTTCTCTTAAAATTTCTTTCTATTTCCCTTACAAAATAATTAGTGTTAATGAAATACTAATTTCCTTGACTTAAACATATTCAATTTCATGAAAACTTTAACATTAATAAATAAAAAGGAGTTAATTACCAAAATTTTTTAAACTTAATGACCTAATTATCAAAAAAAAAAAACTCAAGGACTATTTTTGCAAATTTATGAATAACATAGGGTGGCAATATGCCAAAAATCGTAATTAATATGAAGTATTCGTTTTAGAAAAATAAGCATATCAAGCTCGACCGAAACTTCTTATATAAATATGGTGAGGTTTAGAACACAACTACTGCATTGAATGAAAAGTTTGTCCAACATTTTATGTATTTCAACCATTCGAACCTTCATGAAAAACTTGAGCTACTGAACTAAATTTTTTGAATCCCTATAGCTTAAAAGGGGTTTCAAATGATTGCTGGAATCCTTGACTTCAAACGATCTAATTAGGCCTTCGAATGTAGTATTGTTGGCCACAAAGTCACTTTGACAAAAAGAGGACAATTCGAGGCCTAAGTCATGGAACAAAATGGGGGACTTTGTAGCTGAATACAAGAGTACGCTTGGAATACAAAGCCTGACATAAAAGTAAAAGAGAAGAGATAATTACAAAAAAAAAAAAAAAAATGCAATTTTTTTGTAATTTTAACCATATTTTTTAGTTTATATCTCTATATTTCAAATCTCTACAAATTTGTGTACAAATTAGTTAATTTATGCTTAGTATTTTAAACTATTTTCAATAGATTTTTTGTCTTAGTCAACAAAAATAAGATATTCTCAATTCAAATTCTGTGTTTAGTGAGAACTTTATTGGTCAATTTATATATAGAAGGAACAAATTTACAGAGATTTAAAATATAGAGGTATAATTTTGTACAAGCCAAAAGATATGGTAAAATTTATAGAAAAACTATACTTCAGGATATATTTTTGCACATAACCCAAAAAAGAATTCTAGTTGAATGAGCCAATTTCTGTTTGTAATTATTATTATATTGTGGTTACATAGTTTAAAACTACACAAAGATATAGCATTTGGTGAATTATATGCAAGTATCTATTGTGTTTTTTTTTTTTTTTTTGGATTTTTATACAGGCTTTTTACAACATTTCCAGACCCAAAGTACTAAAAATTGAAAAATTTCGAATGAGTTAAATTTTTTGAAAAATTTCAGATTCGTTAAGAAAAATATCGCCTTTTAAAATATTTTAAGAAAAATAATATTTTTAATAAATATTTAGAAAAATACCCCTTTTTTTTCAAACTTGCTATTTCTCAATGGTACTCGAGATAATTAGCTGATTTACTTCGGTTAACTAATCTAGTAACTTAAAGTGACTATGACAACTTGACCACGTACTTCAAGAATCTCATCAATTAATATACAATGGCATTTTTTCGAAATACCATTGAAAGCGGTATTTCTCTAATTAGAATCTGGGATTTAACAACTAGTTCTAAATCCAGAATTTTTTAATTTTTTAATTTCTTTTTTTTGAAAAATTACCATAAGAAATTAAATTTTCTCTAAATGGGCTCACATATTAAATGCAATTATACATGATAGGGCTTTTAAGCCAAGAGCCAAATTTGGGATCACGATTCGGCTGTTTTCAAAAACCGTTAAATAATGGTCTAATTTCGAATTTAATTGAAAAATAACCATTTTCATATTTAATAAATCAAAGTAAATTGATTTATTTTGTATAAAGTTATTAATTTTTTAAAAAAAATTATTTATTTTTTAAAATAGATCAACTAAAAAACGGTTATTTATCAAAATAAAATTATAAAACGATCGCTTATTAAATAGGTGTAAGAAATGGCCACTTTTTAAATTAGTCTAGAAAAAAAAGGACATTTTTTTATAAATATTCTTATATGGGTTATAAAAATTAATGAGTCAAATTAGTGATCTATTTAGTGGGCTTTAGAGACATCAATATGTCTATGAACTTTGCAATGTGTAGAGACCCAATATTAACCCAATTATGGTTGATGGAATTATAGTTGACCTAGTATGTAAGGATATCTACAATGTTATGGTCCCCAAGTTAATTTACTCTCTCTGTTTATGCTTTTTTCCTCTTTCCTCATATTAGATAACGATCCAATTGAGCATTGTAAAGGATTTGATTGCAGGAGGTCGTTAACCCTTTTGTTTTCATATGTGCGTCTCCATGGATTTAGGTATTTGCTTCCGCACACCTCAACAATTTATCTCTTGTAATTTGACATGATAGATCCTAGTTTATATCTAGTTATTATCAGTCCTTTAATAATATATAATATCTTTCACTTGCTTTAGTAAATTATTATTTTTTATTTTAGGATTATTTAAAAAAAAAACCCTTAAGTATGACATTTTCGTAATTATAACTCTATCTTTGGGCTTGTGTAAAATTATATATCTATAATTTAAATCTTTACAAATTTGTAACTTCTGTAAATAAATTAGTTGATTTTACTAACTGTTTTAAGTTATATTCAATAATTTTTTATATTAGTCAACAGAAATAAGATATCCAGAATTCAAATTTTGTGTTAGCGAGAAAATTATTGGTCAATTTATACACAGAAGATAGAAATTTCTAGAGATTTTGAAATATAGAGGTATAATTTTACAGAAACTAAAAGATGAGGTTAAATTTGAAAAAAAATAATAATAATTGAGGAGATTTTTTTCAATTATCTCTTTTTTTAATAAATTATCTTAATATAGTCCGTAATTTAGACTTAAAATGGGTCCTCCATACGAGTTAAATTTTAAATAGGAAAAATATTTTCAGTTTGCAAATGAAAATGTCAAATTTAGAGAATAATTAGAAAGTGTAAAATATTTCATATATTTCCAACTAAAATCTGATAACCTATTGGGAAATTAGGTAAAATACAATTTTAAAAAACTACATCCCTCTCAATAAGTTTTTAGATGAAATACACTTTTTTTAAAAACGAAGGTATAAAAAGATTTATATATCCTTAAGTCGAGAGTACTAAACAAGGTGTCTAGGAAGTTGACAAAAAGAAAAAATATGATGTCAAAAATACTAGACATAATGTCGAGCATGTTAGATAGAGTGTCAAGCGGCGCTAGACAAAGTGTTTAGTAGGTTACAATAATATTTACCCATAGATGGTTACAATGGTTTAAACCGTTAGATCTATATCCTATAGTGGTGATTAGTTTGGCGGTTGGCCAAAAAAATTTAATGCTATTTATCACCATCAAAAAAATTTAATGCTATCACTATTTTTTTTAGTATCCATTCATGGTCACAAAAAATTGTAACCATTGAGAAGTCTTCCATATATATATATATATATAGGTTGCCAATCCAGTAGGTTTTTTTTTTTTTTTTTTTACCTATGTGTAGGTTTTTTTTTTTTAGCCGTTAGATCATCATCTAATGGTGATCCAATGGCTATGATGATGTGCATGAAAAGACGTGTATCATCAATACTATTTCTCTCTCTTACTTTTTAATATAAAAAAATGTGCAAAAAAATTTTTCATTGGCCAAATAAGTTAAAAAAAAAATCTACTGGATTGGTGCCCATATATATATATATATATATTATATAGGTTGCCAACCTGTTAGGTATTTTGTTTTTTTACTTATCTATAAGTATTTTTTTTAGCCGTTGGATCATTGATCAAATCGCTACTATAATTTGAGTAGTTGAAAAAAAAATAATAAAAAAATATTCATTATTTAATGCTTTTCTCTCTCATTCTTTTACCATAAAAGACGTGCGTGACTAATTCTAATTGGCCAAAACAATACCTATGGATAGTTAAAAAAAGTGTAAATCGGACTTTTAATGAGGGTTAAAAGTGTAATTTTAGCCTAAAAATATTTTTGTAAATTCAAATTAATGGAATTTAAAATTCAAAATATCTTGGATGAACTTGGACATGATTTTGGGCTAGATTCATAAGGACCAAAATATAAGGAAATTTTGAAAACAATGAGTAAAAAAGAAATTTTTGAGAGCTTATGAGAAAAGAAAGTTTAAGAAACCAGGTAAAATTACAATTTTTAGAACAGTGCCCAGCAAGCCAGCACCTGCCACGTGGCTACTAACCTTGCAAATTTTCCATTAAATTCCCCAAATTCTTCTTTTTTCCTATTCGACACCCCCATGACCGAAAACACCTCTGCAACTTCAGATTTTCGAGCCCCGAAGTCTCTCGAACATGCAACTCCGGCCAGACGGGTTCCCCGACGACGACGAAGCTCTGCCGCCTGCTCTCCCTTCTCGTCGGTGCCCGCGCAGCCCATGTCGTGGCTTAGAGACATCGCACACGAGGAGCAACCGCGAGGGAGACTCGGCGCCTCCCCATTTTCAACCAAGCTTGGCTACGGGTGGATTCCCCCACCACAACCTCAGCCTACTCAGCCTGGTGGTTGATCTCCTCCGACCTCCGTTCGCCGTAAATCGCCACTTTCGCAGAGTTGGTGAGAGTTTCTCAAATTTGGCCATTTTACTAATTAAAATGTTGATATTTTTGAATGATTTGATGTTATTGGAAAATTTTGGTTTGAAATTGGTGTAAATAGAGTTATAAGGAAGAAAAGATAGGCCATATAGAAATATGACTAAATTTTGGGCCCAAATTAAGTAAATGTCCTTTTATCAAATACTATAGCAAAATGTCAGGTATATATGCTTATATAACAAATATAAAACTTTATATACCATGTATAAAAAATATATACCTAGTACATTTCAACACAGTAACTAAAATTGGTAGATAAAATATATCTACCAAGTGTAAAAATATATATACCTGGATAATTAGCTATAAAATTTAAAGAGTGGACATTTACTTAATCAAATTTAAAATATTGGTCATCCACCTAAATTTCTCAGAAAAGAATGGTGGATCTGAAATTGAAATATAATTGTAGGATATTTTTCAGATTTTAATGATTGTATTTTTCTAATTATTTCCTAAAAAGTGATATTTTTGTAGTTATTTTTGTAAAGTAATTAGTTGGGTCGAAATAATTACATGATCTAATGGAAGAGCTCAAGTCTTAAATAAATATGATTTTTGGTGTTAAAATGATATTCAGAGACGTGTAAATTTTTAAATTGAAAAAGATGACATTTTTCTAAATATTTCTAAAAGTGATATTTTTGTAATTTTTGGATTAAAGGCCTGTGTTAAGCTCGGGACCTCGAAACGAAGTTTTGACCTTAAATTTGGATTCAGTGAGATTAAGAGGCGAACTTGAATATAAAATATCACTATGTTTCTAAGTGGTATAAAATTTGAGGCACGAAGCTCGTGAATAGTGTCGTTTAGTGTGTCACGAGCCGGATCTCGGCTTAGAACCCGAATTTGTCTAATTATATGTTTAGCCTTACTATTTTGAACTCTAAGAACTCAGTGGTGAAGTTCTTTTGCGATTTGAAGCTCCGTTGGAAAATCGATTTTTCGAACCAAAAGATCGAGTGTTCGAAAACTACCCCGACCCTTCAAATGTCTACTGAATGACATCAAACGCCATCCATAGTACCGTAGTGCTATCTAGTTTCTTGTTTGATGTAGGCATTTGATTACTTAATTCTAAAACTAATTTAATTCTGAATTTTACATATTTCAAATAAATATGAAATTTGTGAACTATTTTACGAAAATTTTATTTATTTTTATTTGAATTAGTTTAAGATTGAAACTATCGGAGAGGCACGCCACACTAGTTGACGTATCATATATTTTATTTAAACTATTTATTGCATGAACTGGATTTTTGTGGATTTTTTGGTGAAAAATTAATTATGAAGAAATTGATGAGTTTGAATACTTAGCTTTGAGAACTGAACACAAGATTACTACATGGTTGTTTTAATAATTATATGTAAAATGGTACATAGTCTCGTCAATATCATTTATATAGTATTGCATATATTCATAACACTTACACGGCTGTGGACTTATAGTACCCAAGGAGGGTGTTCGGACTTCAGTGCTCAAATAGGGTGCTTAGACTTACGAGTGTTCTATTTGAACATCTTGGACATATCATCATGATTGCATTGTATTATTATATGTTTGATAGTATAGATATGTACTTGTTTTAGAAATGTATTTGATAAATATTTGGAATTTGGTGAATCTTTGGACTTCAGTAACGTGCTTGACAAAAAATTTTGTGAAACTTTGGAAAAATGGATTAATAAGTGGATTTTGAAAAATATTATTTGGTTTATTACTCAAAAATGTAATCGAATCTCTATTGAGTATTCACGTGCTCACCCCTACTTTTCTTCTTCCTCTGGTCTAAATTGCAGTAGTAAACAACTGATTGGTTGATATTCGTGTCCTAGTAATTTTTCTGGGTTCATATCGCCTCTGTAATTGGTATTTTCTAGTCTTCTTCTATTTATTTAGTATGTAATTATTTATACTTACAAGTGAATGTATGAGGAAACTTTAAATTATTGTGAAATATCACAGTTGTTTCCTAAGTTTTGAAATTATAGAATTTAATTCAATATTTTTGTGAAATATTTAAAAATACCTTTTAATTATAAAATTCATAATCTACGATTAGCCTGGGGCCCGAGTTGTGACAATATATATAAGTTTTGCACTAGAAAAAAAGTGCCTAGAATACTAGACAGTGTGTCAAGAGGTAATAGATAAAATATCTAATAACTCAATCTCTCATGTCTAACCGGAATATCAACATTTGATGAGATAAATACTATGGACACTTTTATATTTAAAATAATTTAAAACTTGAAAAGTTATATACTCATAGTAAAATTATTAAGAATGTGTACTTCCTAAAAGACATTATAATAACTATGTACTATGTATTTTGCAAAGAATCCCTAACTTATTTCTAGTATTGGGAAACTCATTAGTTTGAAAGTACTAAACAATCCTTTTACAGAGTTACTAACGACAGACAGTACTTTCAAGTGTGTTTTGTTATTATTATTACCAAACGCTCATGTATGGAAACAATGGGGAGAATAAAGCATATACTTGGCTAACTAGTCTCTCCTTTTATATCCAAAAAAAAAAAAAAAAAACAATGGGGAGAATAAAGCATATACTTGGCTAACTAGTCTCTCCTTTTATATCCAAAAAAAAAAAAAAAAAGAAAAAAAANTTGTATCTTCGACATTATTTTTTGTTCACATAGTTAGTTTAATATAATAGTAAGCATGTTTTTTCTTTAAAGGAAAAATAAAATAAGAAACGTGTATTTTGTTTTTTTCCTTTAAAGTATGTGTTGCCGTGATCCCATCTTTCACGTTTTTTTTTTGTGTCAAGGGAATATAAGAACGTGTTCCCATCTTCCACAATCCACACCTGCTGTCCCTATGGATTAAACTATTCTTCTTATGTGAAACCCCGTTGAATAGGTACGCGGAGCTTGGTCAAATTCGAATAAAGTAATAGATAAAGTGGGTACTTCTATATAAATTGCAGTACATAAGCACACGACAACAGAGGATGTTTTCATTAAAAACAGAGATTTCACTCAAGAAAATACACATTACGTACAAACAAATAAAATTGAATTACAATTAATATATAACAGATATTTACAAAAAAAAAAGAATTGATCAAACCAGTGTTTTACGTAGGGCACCGAACTCAGGTAACTTGGAATAACTCTTAATAATACGTATTTATTATTATGAATTATCTAATTATTTATTTTAGAATATTCTTTATTTATGTAAATTATCTAGTTAACTGTATTTATATATATATTGTATTTTATATTTTCAGTAGTTATCTCTTAGAATATTATAAAAGAATATCTGTAACTTGTATAGATACTTTATTCAATTAATAGAAAAGACAAATCAAAGTTATTACTATAATTTGGACCGAAATTCATTATTCAATTCTATAATACTATATGGTACTAGAGCAGAAAAATCTGGGCATCTTCTCTCCTTATTAAAAAAAAAAACGACCAAATCGGTCAATCGCTTCTCATTTTCAGTCGACTGAAAGCTCCAAAAACTGCTGAGATTTTTCATCCCCTTAATCCTATCACCTTGTCCTATCGAACGAAATTGGCTCCCGCTCAATTGGATAATTCTTCTCATTCTCTTTTTCCTACTTTCAATTCTTGGGCAAATACCCTTGAATCTAAATTTTATTTTTCTTGTCAATTCATAGGTTAACACCTTTGAATCTAATTTTACTTTTCTTATTTATTCTTGGGAAAAGCTCTTCAATCCAGTTTTATTTTCTTATCTATTCTTATGCAAACGCTCTTGAATCCAATTTTATTTTTCTTGTTCATTCTTAGGCAAATACCTTTGAATCCAGTTTTTATTTTCTTGTCTATTCCTGGGCAAATGCCTTGAATCCAAAATTATTCTTCTTGTTTATTCCTAGGTAAATACTTTTGAATCCAATTTTTATTTTCCTTATCAATTCTTGGGCAAACACCCTTGAATCATGCTATCAAAACCTCAGTGTTAGTTAGTCTATGGCAAACGCCTCCCTATCATTTATATTTCTCTCCTCCTCTCATATTTTTCTCCTCTATCAAATCCCTCATTTCTTTTGTTTTTAATTTTTGTTTTGTTTTCTTAAAAAAAAAAGTTACGTTTGTTTGTTTTGGGTTTCTAAGTTTAGGTTTAACAAAAAAAAAATAAAAATAAAGAGGGCATAAGTAAAAAAAAAAAAACAAGCAAAAAAGAAAAAGGAAAAGAAAGTTAAAGTCTTATGTTGGTATTAGAGTGTTTTTTTTTTTTTTTTTTTTTTAGGTTTAGGTTTTTGTCTTTATAAAAAAAAAAAAAAGAAGTTTCCATCTTTTACATTTAATTCCTTAGGTTTTAGTTAAAGAAAAAAAAAAAAAGTAAGCTGTCTTTTTCACGTTTAGGCCAAAAAAAAAATCTTAAGTTATTTTGTTTTAGGTTACTGATGGGATGCCATTCTTTCACCAGTTCTTCCTCTACCTTCATCTTCAACAGGCCCTGACTGAATTGCTAATCTGGTTGCACCACTTTCTTTTGTCTTCTACAATCAATCTTCAACAAGCTCGGACGATCAAACGGTCATTATTCTAGTTTTGCATCTTTGTTTTTAATTTGTCTACACCACTCGCTGGATGATTAAGCGGTCATTACTCTAGTTAGAACTACATCTTCACTACTGTTCCACGAATTCTCAATGACAGGCGACCCGTTTTTCAATACCACATCCTTCTTTCTTCTCTAGTCTAGGATTGGATCTTCTCTGGAGCTCCATCTTGCAGGGTATATTGGAGATAATTCCTAATAATATTTATTTATTATTATGAATTATCTAATAATTTATTTTAGAATATTTTTTATTTAAGTAAATTATGTAGTTACCATTATTTGGAGATAATTCCTAATAGTATTTATTTATTAGTATGAATTAGGGGAATTTTCACCTAAGAAGTCTACTAAATCTTTGTGATGAAAAATAAGACTTACTCATTAATGTTTCCAAAACCAACCCCAATTGCCATGTTACACATGCAAAATTACTTGGATACCCTATTTCTTTAACAAACTTCAAACTATTTTAGCCACCCTATTTCTTCAACAAACTTCAAATTACTCTGCTTGACTAGGGTCATAAAATTTCGACCGTGGTAGAACTTATTTGGCCACCTCTTCTTGTTGTTTCGATCATTTTTCAACCAGTAGCTAGAAAATTTTGACCCCGATTGAACATTTTCGACTAGGGTCGAGCCACCGTTCGACCATAGTCGAATAATTCGACTGGGGTCGAAGCCACTGGTCAAAATTTTTGACCAGCGTTTGACTGTAGTCAAAAAATTTCGATCTCAATCGAACATAGTCGGTTATCTTCACGGTGCCACCTCCATCACTTTAGCTTTTTTTGACTAGGTCGAAAATTTTCGACTAGGGTCAAGTCAGGGGTAATTTTGGAACCCCAAAATATTCATTAAATGACATGGCAATAAAAGTCTTACTTTTGTAAATGGTTTATAAGTTGTCTTTTTTTTTTTCATCACATGTATTAAAAGAGTATCAAAATTGATAATCCCCTTATGACTTATCTAATTACATATTTTATAATATTCTTTATTTAGGTAAATTATCGAACTGACCCGAGTGCTCGCGAGAGATTGGTAGAGAAGACGATGGGAATTTGTGATTGCAAAGCTGAGTTTGTTTCCATCTCGCGAGAGATAGCCTAAGCGAGGCTAGATTTTAAACTCCATCTCCCATCTCTATTTTGTGTCTCCATCTCTCATCTCCATCTCGTGAGGTCTTATTCTTGTTTGATGATTTTTCTCTATTGTGGAAATGAGAGGCTCCAAAGCTGAATGAGACCCAAAGTTGGAGTGTGGTAAACGTGACCCAAAGCTGAACGAGACCAAATTCAGTTTCAACATCTCCATTGTTCGAGTGACAATGTGAGAGAGGCTAAACAACTCGTATCTACTCTGCTCGTACGAATCTTGGGCTTGTGAGAAACCATGTCCTTGTGAGGTCTTTCTTTCTCGACATCCTTTGCCCCACTAGATTTCAGCCGAGACCAACTTTCCCCAAACCAGATGTAATACATATCAATAAATTAGTGGAAATTAAAACTTCACGTGCTGCACACTTATTTAATAATAATAATAATAACAATAGACATACTCATTCGTACATATAATGTGTGCTTAATTAAAACTTAGGTATATACATATAAGTTTATTATCAAATTAATTGGACTCTAAATACGAACTTGACTAAGATTTAAATAACAATAATTATTAGAATAATTCACTTAACTCAATAATAGAAATAAATTAATCACATTATTATAACAATCACATATAAATGCAAATGCATGAAAATTTATTTCTCATTAGGCACGTAGTCCAACTTGGCTTTCATGTGCGTATTCTACAGCAACTATTTCACAAAAATTTTGTTAGTGCATAACCATTTCACTTATCATAACCATAGATTTAAAACAAATGAAAAATAAAAATCATAATATAGGGCAGACTTGATATTACAATTTCCTACCCCCTTAAAATAATTTCGTCCTCGAAATTATAACTTACCAAATAAGTTCAGATATTTAGCTCTAATCTCATCTTCACATTCCCAAGTTGTCTCTTCCATTACATGATAGCCCTAAAGAACCTTGACCAATTTAATTTTCTTGTTACGAAGCTTCTTTTCCTCTCTTTTAGAAATTCGAACAGGAACTTCTACATATGTCAGGTCTTTTTGCAATTGGAGAGGTTCATAACTCAAGACATGTAATGGATCAGCCAAATATTTTCTCAACATCGAGACATGAAATACATTATGTACCTCAGAAAGTCTCGGTCGTAAGGCTAATCTATAAGCCATGTTCCCGACTCGTTCTTAAATCCCAAACGGTCCAATGAATCGTGGACTTAGCTTTCCCTTTACACCAAACCTCATAACTCCCTTCATTGGTGCAACTTTAAGAAATACCATATCTCCAACTGAAAATTCTAAGTCCTTTCGTCTCTTATCTGCATAACTCTTTTGACGACTTTGGGTTGTTTTCATCTTTTTCTTGATTCTTTCCACAACATCAGTTGTTTGCTGTACAATTTCTAGACCTAGAAGTTTTCTCTCACCAACTTCATCCCAATGAATCGGGGAACGACACTTCCTACCATAAAGTGCCTCATAAGGTGCCATATCAATCGTCNACACAATTGATACAGGAATTCCATGCAATCTCACAATTTCATTAATGTAAAGGTTAGCATACTTATCCATAGAATAAGTATTACACGTCGGAAGAAAGTGTGCAGACTTTGTAAGTCTGTCCACAATCACCCATATGGAATTTGTATCTTTCCTTGTTCTTAGTAATCCAAGGACAAAATCCATAGCAATATCCTCCCATTTCCACTCAGGCACCATTAGTGGTTGCAATAAACCTGAGGGTCGTAGATGCTCTGCTTTCACTTATTGACAAATGAGACAATGCTCAATGAACTGTGTAATATCTCTAGGCATATTGACCCACCAGAAGTGCTTTCTTAAATCACGATACATTTTCGTACTTCTTGGATATACAGAATAAGGGGTTTCATATGCCTCTCGCATGATTTCCTTCTTGAGTTCAGGAACATCAGGAACACATAAACGATCGATAAATCTCAATGCATTGTCTGAGGTGACTACAAAGTCTTTATATTTTCCAGCTTCTGCACCTTCACGAAACTTCATCAATGCAGGATCATTACTTTGTGGGCCTTAATTCGATCCAAAAGTATTGATTTTACTGTCAAAACTGGTCCAACTGGCAAAACTCAAAGCAACTCAGCTGGTCCTAATGAATATGTACTTGAGAGTTCAACGAGCAAAGGGAATTTGCAAAGCACTAACCCAGAAATGATAGGCATCGAACATTTATCTTTATGATTATTTCTTACTCTAAGCTTAACAAGATGCTAATGTCATTTACACTATATTTGTTGCTATATGTTTGATGTTTTACAGGAAAACCTGATTTGCCTGCTAATAGTGACAGAGATAAATTTACCACTATTAGACACAAGATAGATCAAATTCTTACACGTTTGGAAACACGTATGCACAGAAGTGAAAAGGTTGCAACTCTTCAGAAGGTTATTGATTTCAAGTCTAACCACCCATTTTTCAAGGTTGCCATGCAACCATCCTATATTTATGGCAGTCACTTGGTAAGCTTTCTTCTGAAAACTTGCTATACCAATTCAATTTTCGTTAAACCCAATTTTCTGAGATAAATGTTTGTCAAAGAATAGAGCACAGTCGTAAACACTTTTCGCTTTCCCTTGAATATATAATCATAATTTTCTTCTTCCCCTTTGTGTATCTTTAGGATTTTCCACACGACTTTGCAAGGAGACATCTCAAAAATAAATCGAAGAATGCAATCCTCATAGTTCCGCATGGGCCATGTAGGCAGAATTCCCTTGATTTACTACTTCTAATCTCAAACGTTGTAAATCCAAAATTAGAGGTAGAATTTCACGTATAGAAGCAACAGAGCTATAAGATTTTCGACTTAATGCATCTGCAACCACATTTGCCTTTCCTAGATGATATTTGATCACACAATCATAATCTTTCACTAACTCGAGCCATCGCCGTTGTCTCATATTAAGTTCTTTCTGTGTGAAGAAATATTTCAAAGATAGCGTCGCCAAGTTTTTAAAGCAAATACCACTGCAGCAAGCTCGAGGTCATGTGTTGGGTAATTCTTCTCATATTCTTTGAGTTGTCGTGAGGCATAAGCTATTACTCTTCTGTGTTGCATGAGAACACATCCCAAACCATTTTTGGATGCATCACTATAGATGACAAACCCTTCAACTCCTTCATGAATGGCCAAAACGGTAGGAGTAGTCAATCGTTGCTTCAGCTCCTTAAAACTTTTCTCACAATTATCTAACCATAGGAATTTCACATTCTTTCAGGTCAGCTGGGTTAGTGGAGATGCAATCTTTGAAAAACCCTCCACAAACCTTCTGTAATACCCTGCAAGACCAAGGAAACTTCTAACTTCTTTTACACTGGTCGGTGTTGGCCATTGTTATACTGCTTCCACCTTACTAGGTCAACAGATACACCGTCTTTAGAAACAATATGTCCTAGAAAAGAAATTTACTTCATCCAGAATTTGCACTTCGTAAATTTGGCATAAAGCTTATTCTCTCGAAGAATCTGTAAGACAATGCATAAATGTTGTTCAGTATCTTCTTCAGACCGAGAGTATATCAAGATGTCATCTACAAAGATGATAACAAATTGATCTAAATAATCTTTAAATACTTGATTCATCAACTCCATAAAAGCTGCAGGGGCATTCGTTAGGCCAAAAGGCATGACCAAAAGTTCTTAATGCTCGTTGAAAGCAGTCTTTGATACATCATCTTTTTTGACTTTCAATTGATGATATCCTGACCTTAAATCAATTTTTGAGAAGTGTCCAGCTCCTTGTAGTTGATCGAACAAGTCTTCAATCCGAGGCAATAAATACTTATTCTTTATTGTTATTTTATTCAATTCCCTGTAATCGATACACAGTCTCATTGAACCATCTTTCTTCTTAACAAAAAGCACTAGTGAATGACTAGGTCTGATGAACTTCTTATCTAAAAGATCTTGAAGTTGTTCTTTAAGTGCTTTTAATTCAGTTGGAGCCATGCGATAAGGTGCCTTAGAAATAGGTACTGTGTCGGGGACCAAATCTATCACAAACTCGATCTCACGATCCGGAGGTAGACCAGGCAAATCTTCAGAGAAAACATCTACGAAGTCCTGAACTACTGGTACTTGGCTTACTGTGATCTCTTTCTTTGGCACCTCAAATACTGATGCAAGGTAACCAGCACAATCTTTGTTTAGCATGTGCTGAGTCTTTATTGCAGTAATAATAGGTACTCAGGGTACACTCCTAACTCCAAGGAAAGAAAAACTTGGTCCAGTCGGCGATTGAAAGGTCACTTCCTTTTTACTACAATCAATGGTTGGGTGATTTGCACTCAAGCAATCCATGCCCAGTATGATGTCGAAATCACGAATGTCTAGAAGAACAAGGTCTACAAATACTTCTCGTCGATCAACTAGGATTTTGCACCCTTTGAGCTTACAACAAGATTCTAGAATAGCTCCTGAAGGTGCAGAAACACTAAACCATTTATGTAAAGGTTCTGGTGTAGCTTCTAATGTTTCAGCAAAGAATAAGTTGATAAAAGAATGAGTTGCTCCCGAATCAATTAAAACAGAAGCTGGTACACCAGAAACAATCATAATACCTATAACACATAATATACGCAATCAATACCATGATTATTACTAAAAGATCTAGTTAGTAGAGTTTACCTGTAATAACATCATTCGAAGTGTCAGCCTCTTTATATGTCATAGCATAAATGCGTCCTTCAGTTTTTTTTTGCCCACTGTTGCCACCAATGGTTTGGTTCTCCTTGCAATCTTTGATAAAGTGCTCTGACTTCCCATATTTAAAGCATAAATTGGAACCCATACGACATTCGCCTGAGTGAGCCTTTCCGCACTTTTCACAAGTTGACGCTATCTTTTTATTGTTGTTACCACCTTTGTCGCCTCGACTATGACTTCCTTTCCTCTTTTGGTTGTTTCTATTCCAGGGCTTTCCTTACGCCTGATTTTTGACTATCCAATTGACGGGACTTCTCATCATCTTCAGCTAAAATCTGAGCTCGATCCAAAACCTTAGCATAGGTGGTTAACTTTAGAACCTTGATCGAATGCCTTAAGTCAAGTTTTAATCCCATTTCAAATTTCCTCACCTTATGCTCCTCAGTGTCTACTAGATGTGGTGCAAAACGGGATAGTTGTTCGAATCGACGTTCATATTATGAAACAGTCATGGACCCTTGCACTAAGTTGATGAACTCTATCTCTTTAGCTTGTCTCATAGAGTATAGAAAGTACTTCTCAAAGAAGATTTCTTTGAAACGATTCCACGTGATAGGGTTGGCTTGAGTATTGTGGATACGATCAGTCGTCTCCTACCAATGTGCTGCCTCGCCTTTCATCATAAAAATAGTACACTCAACACGTTGTTGATCTGTGTACATCAATAAACGAAAGATATGTTCCAATTCTTTGATCCAGCCCTCTGCGATAAGTGGGTCTGTGCCTTCCTGGTTTCATCCTCCTGAATTGCTCATAAACAGGGAGTGTTACTCCACTAGGATGAGGAGCTAGAGCAACTTGTACATGTGGTTATTGTTGTTGGTGCTGTAAAACCTGGTTAACAGAATTTGTTATGAGCTGCACCAGGTTGTTCACATTTATTTGCACATTCTGAGTCTGATTCCTAGCTTGACGTTGGGGCTGAATATCCTCTCCTTCTATTGAGGCATTTCGTGGAAAGTTTTGTCGTGGCGGTATCTCTAAAAAGAAAAAATCTTACTAAAGTCTTGTTCTAGAGTTCTAAATAAAAATATAAATAAACATGTATGAGAAAAATTATATTTATAAAGGAAACATAAGTAATTCCATTTCATCTTTTTCACTTGCCAGTTAGCTGAAAGCGGGCTTCCCATGGCATTAACCTAATTTTGCCCCTTTTTTTTTGAAAAAAAAGACAAAGTCCACAGAATCGACTAAACTTTTGCTCTGATACCAACTGTAACATCTCCTAATTTAGGCATACACCTAAGCTAGAAAATGTTTAATTTTTTTGTATTCATCTTCTAAAATAAAATGGGAAAAATCCGGTAATAATTTGTTTTTAAATAAAAAGAAATATTTAAACTAAATAAAAAAAATAACTTCTTATTAAAACATCAGAAAAAAAAACTTAATACTCAAAATAACCTATGAAACAAAAATACTTAATTTTAATCCAAAAGCCAAATACAAGAAAATAAAATTTAAAGTCGATTAAAAACGTCTTAACGCCATTTAGGGATTCCACCGAACTGCCAGCCAACCTCCAATAATCTATTGCCCATCTGAAAATTTTAAAAGAATGGGATGAGCTTGCGCCGAGTAAGTAAACCTCATGCATGCAATGAATGTCGTGTTTTAAGAATAATGCATTTTAAGAATCATAACTATGCAACCCCTTCTTTGAAAAACATCTTAATCATAAACGTTACTATTTCATAAAACTTTCATATTTGAGCTCAACATAGTGTAATGCCAAGTCTATTAGAAGTGATGAGCTATAAACACAGTGTCATGACAAGTATATGACCTTGTAGCTATTCGGATCCCATATAGCTATTATACTACAATGGCTAGCATCGCAGTTTAAACATTCGTTCTTAACATGGTGACTGTAGGTCATTTAATCAGGTGCACATACTTCTTTCAAGAACTTAACACACACTTAAATAAAAACATTATTTTTTGAACAAAATCTGGTTGCATAGTGCTTTAGAAATCATTCTTTGAAAATCATAATTTCTTGTGCAATTTATGCAATACTTGTGCGTACTCATGTCATACTTAATATGCAAACTAATATAGCATAGCATATAATAACATACCATATTGATCATCATAACATCACATAATAGTACATAAATTTACACATAAACACATAGGGTGAGATTTACTTACCTCAAGTCCTTAGAAAAACTTTGTAGTGAAATACCACACAACCAACCTTGTTGAAACCACGTGCCTCTTCTTTATCCTTTATTTTTTATTATTTATGCAAAAACATTCATTAAAAAAAATATTAGCACATGCTATTATTGCTCTTAAGAAACATATTTCATATGTTTGAAAATATCCATAGCATAAAATAACATAATAATTTTCATAACAAAACTAAATTTGTAAACATTCAGCAAACTAGGCATACTTAAAAACTTTTAGATTCAATAATATATTTCCATTTATCCTAAACATTTGCATAGCTAATTAAGACATATAAACAAAGATCTAGAAAAATTATCGGAATTTATAAAAAATATTTAGGACATTTTTCATAATTTTGAATCCAAATCTTGTAACCTAGTAAAACTGTTAAACTAAAATAGACCATTAGATAGCACTTTAAATTCATGAAATTCTACATCAGGATTTGTATCAGCACTGAAATTAGCAAAACAATAAAGATTACGAAATTCATATTTAATTTTAGAAATTTTCAAAAATCATGAAAATATTTAAAAAACCTAATAACACATTGATAAACGTCCAGTACAAATTTCAAGTCAAAAAGATATCAATAGCATGGGTTTTGAACGTTAACAAACAAAAATATTAAATCAGTCAGATTCACTGATGTTAAGGACAATATAAATAAAAATTTAATAACGAATAAAAATAAACCCTTATGATCTTAAAATTTTCCAGAATATAACCTAACATATAAATAAACAAGTTGTCAAAATTTCAGATTCTATAAAAAAATTCTAACCCTAGATATCATACATTGAATTTTGATCAAACAGCAGTAAAAACTATAAACTCATTGAAAATAGTGTTTTTAAATGTTTACCTTCTTCTTGGAAATTGAAGAAAACTAAGCAAAAACTCTTGAAATCACAAATACTCTTAGCAACTATGAGAGAAAGATAGATAGAGAAAAATTTTGGAGGCTTAATTGTATTTTATGAGAGAGCATAATATATATTTATATAGAGTTTTGGCTTAGGGTTCTCTTTTTTTTTTTTTTTCCCCTCTTACTAACCCACATGTATAACTTAAGGTTATACCTTATTATGTCATGGGGAAACTTCCCGTTTCCCTTTTTGTCACTTAATTTCTTTTTTTTTAAAAAAAAAAAATAACCTAAACTTAAATGTTAACCATCTATCCATAAGTAGAAAAAAAAATAGATTAAAAAAAAAAAAAAGAACCCTAAGCCAAAACCTTATATATATATATTATGCTCTCTCATAAAAATACAATTAAGCCTCCTCCAAAAATTTTCTCTATCTATCTTTCTCTCATAGTTGCTAAGAGTATTTGTGATTTCAAGAGTTTTTGCTTAGTTTTCTTCAATTTTCAAGAAGAAGGTAAACATTTAAAAACACTATTTTTAATGAGTTTATTGTTTTTGCTGTAGTTAGATCAGAATTCAACCTATGATATCTAGTGTAGAATTTTTTATAGAATATGAAATTTTAACAACTTGTTTGTTTATATGTTAGGTTATATTCTAGAAATTTTTATGATCATAGGTGCTTACTTTTATTCGTTATTAAATTTTTATTTATATTGTCCTTAACATCAGTGAATTTGATAGATTTAATATTTTTATTTTTAACATTCAAAACCTATGCTATTGATATCTTTTCGACTTGAAATTGGTACTGGACATTTATCAATGTGTTATTAGATTTTCTAAATATTTTCATGATTTTTGGAAATTTTTAAAATTAAATATGAATTTCGTAATCTTTATTATTTTGCTGATTTCAGTACTGATACGAATCCTAATGTAGAATTTCATGAATTTAAAGTGCTATCTAATGGTCTATTTTAGAATCTATAATTTTTGCACATATTTTACATTGTGTTAAAAATAATTTCATAAAGTTTTAGATTATTTTGACTTAAGAAAAAATCTATAAAATTCTATTATTGTGCACTAGTTTTCAGTTTAACAGTTTTACTGGGTTACAAGATTTGGATTCAAAATTATGAAAAATGTCGTAAATATTTTTTATAAATTTCGATAATTTTTTTGGATCTTTGTTTATATGTCTTAATTAGCTATGTAAATTTTTAGGATAAATGAAAATATATTGTTGAATCTAAAATTTTTTAAGTATGCCTAGTTTGCTGAATATTTACAGATTTGATTTTGTTATGAAAATTATTATGTTATTTTATGTTATGGATATTTTCAAACATATGAAATATGTTTCTTAAAAGCAATAATAGCATGCGTTAATAATTTTTTTTAATAAATGTTTTTGCATAAATAATAAAAAAAAAGGATAAAGAAGAGGCACATAGTTTCAACAAGGTTGGTTATGTGGTATTTCACTACAAAGTTTTTCTAAGGACTTGAGGTAAGTAAATCTCACCCTATGTGTTTATGTGTAAATTTATGTGCTATTATGTGATGTTATGATAATCAATATGGTATGTTATTATATGCTATGTGTCACGCCCCCGCATTGGGTACGTACGTATAAGGTAGCTCGACGGGCGTTGGACCCGTCTTAGCCGATACGGGGCACGAGACGACACTTAATCTAGCGGAAAAGAAAAGAGAAAGAAAAAAAAAATTAAAACCTAAAACTACAAATTACAATTGTCGCATTTGTATACTACATTAATACAATCCACAATTCAAGACAATAAAACGTAATGCAGAAAACAAATAAACATAGCATATGAGACCAATTTAAACCCTAAATTTTTCGTTCACAGGTCGGGCCCATATGTACAAAACTTGGCACAAGCAGACATACTCTTCGGCTCAACAGTTGTTATTGTCAAATACGATTTGCTTACCTACAACATAGGGTAAGGAGTGAGCTTGGGAGCTCAGTAAGCAAAGATGGCCTATAAGTCTAAGTGCAATGCATCATATCACATATAACGAGATTATTCAATATAAAGCATAATATTCATCATATAACATAAATGATGGCATGCTCATTCATTGAGGCATGTGCCATGAAATTTCTAGGACCCCGATGGTACTGCTACCGGCCCAACATAAACATACATCTTATCATCATATTTCATCATATATCAACATATCATATTTGTACTTGCCTACATAGGACTTGTGTGGCCACCCTACTGTTGCCTTGGCCAAGGCTCAAGGGTCCTATACCACAATATCATATTCATTCTCATCATAAAATTTTCTCTGGAATAATTAGAGCGTAAAGGGGTGTCATAAAACTCCGGTCCCGTAATGGACCTGCAGTACCATCCTACTCTATATGTCATGCCAATGCGATTCATATAAATCATTACAACAACAATCTCAATGTATCAATAGACATGTATTTATGGCTAAACATAATGGGAAGTTAACATATGACAGTGTCAATTTCCATAGTTTTGCAATTCATAAGCATGCTTATTCATAGAAACCTCTCAACGTAATTGCAACATAGGAAAGTATTAACCATAAACATATAAATCATGGCATCGTGTCTATGAAGCATATGAAAGAATTAACCACCAACTATATAGGATTCAAAGTAGAAGCATAAATACGATTTAACAACACATACATCCCTATGTTGTAGTTGTGTCTTTACTTACCAAATATGTTGAAAAAGAAAATATATTGGCACGGACGTCTTTAAGACCTCACTCGTTCTTACTTGAGCGATTCACTAATCTACATGGCAAAACATAATATAGACACGTATTCCCGAGTCAAAATGGAGCCAAGACAATAAAGATATTTCTATCTTGACCAGTTTCCTTCTTAGGAAACATAAGCTCAATCAAGAGATAATAAAACTCAAACAAGCACATTTACTTGCTAACCAAAGAAGAACTCAATTACCAACCTTCTCAATTCCATCCTAACCTTATTTGTAGTAAAGAATTTAATTAGATTATTATAATCACTTCAATTAATAAGACAATCAGCTCATTAGTTCTAATAAGAACTCAAGCACCCTACTTTCCAAATCTTAAGTCTAGCACGTTAATTAGGAGTTTTATACAATATCAAGAACTTAGTGAGTCAAAATGGGGTCTTTCTTTTAAATTTAGATTTCTTTTAAGTTGTTAATCACACCATCTAATCATTAGTAATAGTCAAAACTAAAGATATAATTAAACTCACATTATCATTTATTCTCGGGTTCAAAGAACTCAAAATGTTTTTTTTCCAGACCCGACATTGTTCAGTAAAATATTCATAATTTATTCTACAGAGCTAGAAAAATTATAAGACCAGTGGCATACGAAACTAGACTCGAAAAGCTATCATTAGAGATATTACATGACATATTTCAAAATTATTTTGAGGTCA
>JXTC01000300.1:210244-221173 GCA_002914845.1 Trema orientale | reverse complement strand
ATAAATAGAAAATTATCAAATAAGTTTAATACTTAATAATGGAAACAAGCATATAAATCAAGTCAACTAAAATTAATAATAACAAAAAAACTAAACTCCATAGACTCAATTTGGGGATATGTTACGAATATTTTATTCGTAAAATAAAATGAAAGTTCGCTCATAATAACCTATTCGATCGACAAAATATTTGGATTTATATCACATAAACCTCGCGTTCGTACAATATACGCAAAGTCGTATTTTCATTTTGGCCTACTAGATTAGGGTCTCACACAAATAATATTGAATTATAATTAGTTTATAACAGATAATGAAAAAAAAAAAACATTTTTTGACGAAACCAGTGTTTTGCTAACTCAACTACCTTGGAAATACATTTTCAGTTCTTAATTTAAACCACTCTTTGTTGTCTGAGTATGATTTTAAGACTAATATTGTGGCCGATTTTCTATGGAGGCTAATATTTGTTAGCACAAAGCATTTGAAAATCTCACGTTTAATCTATAGTTCTAGAAAAAAAAAAAATGAAAAAAACCATAAATGAATGATCACGACAAAATACATATATATATATAATAAATATTGGAAAACAGATAATAGATGTAAATCAATGATAACAAATTATACTTTCACCATGTGGAATAAATTTTCTAACCAAAAATAAGACAAATAAAGATGGTAGAGAGCTACTTGATATATCTTCCTCAACGGCGGAGTTGTAAACATAGATTGAGTTGCAAGGAAGAAGAGGGACTATAATACAGAATGTTATGTCAATGTTGTGTAACCTGTTAACGGTGTTAGGCATCATTAATGGCCGAAACATTTTTGACTTGTTCTAAGATAAGACATACATTACAAATATTATAATGTATATATCAATTTAACAATAATATATTAACCATATACAACAAATATTAGTCACATGGTACGAAAATATTTTAAAATAACTCTTGGGATATATGCCATTGTTTTTTATAACCCTCCCTTCTCTCTATAACGTTGATTAAAACACCTCATGATTAAGTATTGACTGCTAATCCATTCAACATTTCTCTTTTTCAATCTTTTTTTTTTTTCTAAAAAGAAAATAAGGTAAGTAAACGAAATAGGATAAAAATGAGGATTAATCCCATTTTTGGTCCAGAACTATTATCCTAATCTTAGATTGGCAAACTTCAAAATTTCTAATTTTAGCACCTGTACTTTTCATTTGTCTCATTTAACCCCTTCTTGTCAATATTCTGCTATAGATGGAAGGAATTTTTCCATCATTGCCCCTGAATTATTTCAAACTCTCATTTTGGCCCATAAACTCTAGAACATACATATATTGGCATTCTATTTATCTAGGAGTCTTGTTTCACACTCTATTATCTTTTTATGGTGAAAAACATATTGAAAAGAGCATGAAACACTCAAGTGAGAGTTTTAAAAAGATCATTTTAAACATGTCGATCCTACTAAATAAGTTCATTATTTAATTAGTTAAAAATGAATCATGTCATTTTCTAGAATGTTGTCACCTTCTCAACTTTAGTAATAATAATTTATTTATTTATTTATTTTTTACTGTATTGGAAACTAAATTAGATATATAATATATATATTGAGATATGGTACTACACAACTATAAAAAACTAAGAATAAAAATAGAAAAAATAAAGTTAATTTAAAATGTATAAGAAAAGCATAAATAAGAAACAAAAAAAAAGTTGAAGTTATCTTTTATAATTTTTTTGTAAACAATTGATTTAAATATTAAGAAATTAGTGTATCATATTTATATTTGAACCTATTGTGACACTCACTTAGTGTGATAAGTTTAAGTTTAAAGATCGAAAAAATTTTCCAAACTAAATCAAAACCACGAGGGATTACAAAATTTTGTATGAAAATGAAATTACTTTTTTTATTTAAATTCAAAATGAATTAAAAATTTTCTATTACTTCGTTTTTTTCTCGCAAACAACTTAAAATGTCTTTGATAAAAGCTTCATATAAGTAACATATACTTCTTTTTGTTTATTTTTAACAATAAAGTGATGGTGGAAATGAAAATGAGATGCTTTTACAGATTAGGTGCTATTATAAAGATATTTTAATGCTTATGTGAAAACCTTGGTTTTTACAAGGGTACTTTAGTCTTTTCATAAAAATTGGGGATTCAAAATTACATAAAATGGCTGAAATTATATTTAAATTCAATTGACGGGAGTAAGTGAAACAAATTCTCGAAGTTGAGGTCAAATTCGAATTTTTGAGGACTTAAATGAAAAGAAAATTTAAAATATGGGTCATAATACAATTTTAGAAAGATGGATCACCAGCCCATTTATGCCATATGTCAAAAAGAAAACCCCCAAATGCTCCAAATCCCTAATTTTTTTTCCCCTTTCTCTCTTCTCTCTCACGTGAACCAGCCAGTTGCGAACCCCCTTTTTTGCAGGCCTCCCCAGCCGTCGCCAGGCACTAGACCCAGTCGGACCTCTAGCCCGCTGACCAACGAATCAACGCTGGTCCACTCCACCACTTGTTGCGTGGCTAGCCGCGAGGGAGAGGCGACCGAAGTAGCATCAATCGCGCCCAAATTGCGGCCAAATCACAGTCGTTCCAGTTGTTTCACTACCTTTGGCCACCGACCACCCCAATTTTCGACAAGCCAGGCCTTCCCCAAGCAAGGCCAAAGCCTTCACTGCCACTAATTTTTGGCAAAGAAGCCCGGTGAGTATTTGAAACTTTTTGTATCATTTTCGTAACAAAAAGTGGTATTTGTGTAATTATTTTTGTGACGTCCAACCATTGCTAACCATGCATGTTTGAGAGGTCGGATTCATACCAAAAAGGCAATTGAATTCCTACTGAGCATGTGAATACTCATCCCTTTATCTTTACCCCTCTCTGGTGCTGTACAGTGTGACTTGAGCAACTCTAGAGTAGAGTGATTAGGAGAGAAAGTCGATTACTGGTTTAGTTGTTGGTAAGTACTTAGTAACTCTCATTTTGGGATTTGTAATAATATTTAAAACTCATACTTTGGATTTAGCCTGTATTATCTATAATGCCTACTAGTGATGACGATGATAATGTATATGTATGTTTTACGAATATTATTAACAGTATATATCTAATGGTGATCACAAAACTGTGAGAATTTACACTTTTGGATTATTTTTATGAACTTTTACAAAAGCTATCGTTTTTATAAAAAATTAAAGTTTTTAAAATTTTCTAAAACAACTTATGAATTTCCACTTATGAAATTCTTCTTCTGTCACTAACTCGAGGTCTGGGTCTTAACAGTTTGTGAGCTAAAATGGGATTTTATAATGAGTTTGAGGACAAAAACAGGAATTTTTCCATCTATTAAAATTAAAAGAGTAATTGAAGAGGTTAAATGAGATAGATGAAAAGTCAAAGTAAAAAAATTGGAATGTTTTGAAATTTAGGAGCTAAAATAGGATTTAGTAATGGTCCGGGGCTCAAAATTGGATTAACACTAAAAATGAATAGTATAATGGATATGTTCAGCTTCTTTTTTTTTTTTTCCCGATTATAAACATGAATATGGCCCTTAAATTATACATTTAGTCTCAATTTGATTATAAACACCAATATGGCCGCTTTTCAGTGTTAATTTTTTATTTTTATTTTCATAAGAAAATTGGATAGAAGTTGGAGGAAAAGATATTTCAGTTGTCAAACAATTACTTCTATTAGTTAATGCTTTGTTTAAATAGTAGGCCAGATAATTCTCTCTCTTCCTCATGAACCCTCGAATACCCGGCCTAGTGATTATCAAAGCATTTTGATCCCTTGCAGGTCAATGGAAACTTCAATTGACACCACCAAACTAAAGTCTTATAGGCTAGACACTTATTAGTAACTTGTATGTCTTTTAATTATTATTTTCTCCAAGATTCCACCTACAAAATTTATAGATCATTATTGCAATAATACTTGCATCTAATAGAAACGATAAAATGATTAGGTACACAAGTGCTTAATAAATCATGAATATGAAGAACTGACTAGATCTAGGAGAAAAATATGATAGTTACATTAATTATTTCTTTCCACATGATAAGAATTGGCCCACATTACATCTGTATCATGTACTAACATATATTGGATATAGAGGTAATGAGATGTGGTTCAAAACTTACTACAATATTTTAATAATTTATTGAGCTAGTCTTTCCCTTGGTGGACCACGATATAAACGTTTATAAAAACAATATTTACTTTAGAGTCAAAATGTCTACTAGCGTGCAGAGCTACAGCTCATTACCGTGTCGAATTATTGGCAAAGGGCAAACAAACTACCCATCTATAAATTGTCCCATCCGTATTAATGCTTTTAAGAAAGGCTTCATTGGTGCACATAAACGAGAAATCGAACAAAAGTTTTGAGGCTCACCTTTACTTTCTCAAATAAAAAGCCAATTTATATATTACGTATCTCTATCTTTTCAAGCTAATTAATATATTTCGCCCATAATGGGAAATTCTCTTAACGTTTTGCCCATTGAAACCAACTTCAAGCTTCCATCTCCACCACCATCTTGGCCACCAGGTATCTATATTCAATAACCTTCCAATATGTATAGATATGCCTATTGTGCATATATAATTTTTAGAAGTCACTTTGTGGCATATAGGCCACGTGATCTTATTCTTCTTCTTTCTTGTTGAGTTGTTAAATTTAGTTTCCATGTCTATGTTTATAATGATGAGGAATACATATTACAGGTGAAGGTTTTGCCAAAGGAACCATCAATTTGGGAGAGCTCGAAGTTTGTCAAATAACAAGTTTCAACAAAGTTTGGTCAACCAAAGAGGGAGGACCAGACGACCTTGGAGCAACCTTCTTTGAGCCCTCTCCCATACCAGAAGGCTTCCACATATTAGGCTTCTATAGCCAGCCCAACAACAAGCCCCTCTTCGGATGGGCACTCGCTGCCAAAGACAACACTAACGGCTTAGCTCTAACCCAACCAACTGACTACACTCTCGTTTGGAGCAGCGAGTCTCTCAAAACCAAGCGAGATGGCAACGGCTACCTCTGGCTACCGACTCCACCCGAGGGCTACAAAGCGGTTGGGTTCGTCGTCACGAACACCCCACAAAAGCCACCACTCGACAAAGTCCGGTGTGTCCGTTCCGACCTCACCGAGCCTTGCGAGGTCGAGTCGTGGATCTGGGGACAGGACAAGGCACCAAGCAGCAGAGCAGAACAAGGTTTCGATGTCTACGGTCTTCGCCCGACCAACCGAGGGACGGAAGCTCTCGGCGTTCGAGTAGGAACATTCACCGTCCGAAATGGCGGAACTAGTGCCAATCCAATTCCTTCAACCTTGGCTTGTTTGAAGAACGCGAATCCGAACAAGTATTCATCTATGCCTAATTTGACACAAATCGAAGCCGTGTTTCGAGCTTACTCTCCTTTGGTCTACTTCCATCCGGACGAAAAGTACCTCCCTTCATCCGTAAACTGGTATTTCGAAAACGGAGCGCTCTTGTACAAAAAGGGAGAAGAGTCCCAACCGGTCGCAGTCGAACCCAATGGCGCAAACCTCCCCCAAGGGGGCGCAAACGACGGGTCGTTTTGGCTGGACTTACCGGTGGACAAAAACGACGGAGAAAGAGTGAAAAAGGGTAATTTGAGCAGTGCCCAAGTTTACTTACACGCCAAACCAATGCTTGGGTCCACATTCACCGACTTAGCAATATGGATCTTCTACCCTTTCAATGGGCCGGCCAGAGCTAAGGTGGGGTTGCTGACTGTCCCATTGGGGAAAATCGGCGAACACATAGGGGACTGGGAGCACCTGACCCTCAGAGTGAGCAACTTCACCGGAGAGTTGCGGCTCGTCTACTTCTCGACGCACAGTAAGGGTGAATGGGTCGAAGCTTCGGAGCTGGAGTTCGGCGGCGGGGGCCGGAACAAGCCCGTTGCCTACGCGTCACTCAATGGCCACGCGCTGTACCCGAAACCGGGCACGGTTATGCAAGGCAGCGGAGAGATAGGAATAAGGAATGATACTGCCAAGAGCAAGTTTGTCATGGACACGGAGAGTGGGTTCTCGGTGGTGGCTGGTGAGTATTTGGGTTCGGCGATTACGGAGCCGAGTTGGCTGAACTATTTGAGGAAATGGGGTCCGACGTTTGAGTACGATGTGGCGGATGAACTGAAGAAGGTGTTGCCCGGGAAGGTTACGTTGCCGAGAGAAATATTTGGGGAGGATGGGCCAACGGGTCCCAAACTGAAGGGGAGTTGGAGTGGAGATGAAGCGATCTGAGAATAAGCAATAAGGTTGACTATTCTTAGACACATGTCATGGGCAAAGAGATTGGATTAGATTATGTTTTTATAATTAATTATTGTAATTATTGTATGTTGAAGTCTGTTTTTAAACGAAAATACAAAGATAGAAGGTTGGCTTGGGTTGTGAATACTCTATGGTGTAAAGAGTAAAGATTATCACTAAAATCTTACATCAAAAATTTATTTTAGTAACGTGGCATAAATAAGTTTAAATATTGTGGTCCACCTTAAAATAAAAATTAGTTTAAATACATATCATATAACCTGATGTAAGATTTTTGTGCAAAATTTTGATATCCTTATCATTTGTTATTGCCTCAAGTTCATTTTTTAGTGTCTCACATGTATTTTAATTTATGTCGTATAGTACATTCAATAACGGAGTCAATTAAAGCCTAATAAGGGCTAGAGCCCCTACTCAATATTTTATTTCCTTTTATAAGTTATATATATATAATTAAATTAATCTAATTTAATAAAAAACAATATTAACCCCCACAAAATATTAAAAATTATTTTCACATTATTCCAAACACATCTTATCAATAGCCAACGGCTCCAACCCAATTGGCAGTGCCAAATAAATTAAATTTTTTTGGTTTAGTTGTGAAATAAATATTAATAAATTAGATTTTTTTATTAGATATATTTTTTAATAGAACTATTAAACACTTACTACTTACCTTAGAAAAAGATCTTGAATTTCTCCTACTCTATATCTTTCATTTTTAAAAGTGGAGACTTTCACTCATATCATAACATATAAGAAGGAATAGCCATACCTACCGATTTGGCAAGCACAGCCCGCCCTACATGGGAGAGGCATCTTACCTTCCAACTCGCCAACCTGTTCTGAACATGATCCACCACTACATTGAAATCTCTGGTTCTAGACCTTGAGAACACAAAAGGAAGCCCTAGATATTTCCCAGGCCCCCGCAGAGGTTTAAAGCCCAACAGGTGGATCAACTCGCGAGCCTTCTCTCCTCGTAAGTTCTTACTAAAATAAACATTAAAATTTTCACCATTAACCTTCTGACCAGACCAATCATATTAATCATTTAAACAATCCATAAAGGCCCTAGCCTCCTTCCTTGTTGCTCATCCACACAAGAGAACATCATCAGCAAAGGCTAAGTGAGTAACCCTGGTCCAAACCTGAAAATTTTTATCCCATTTAGCTTACCTTCAACTTCAGCTCTCAAGAGGAGTCTAGACAAAATCTCATTGTACAATATAAAGAGATAAGGGGAAATAGGATCACCTTGTCTTAGACCTCTCTCGAGGATGATGCTACTATAAGGAGAACCATTAAGCAAAATATGGGATGTTGGTGTAGAGACACACTCCATAATCTAGTCCATAAATGACTGGGCGAACCCAAAATTGATAAGCACTATCTTGATGAAAGGTCATTCCATTCGGTCATATGTCCAGCTTCATCATCATCAAACCATGATACGCTTTCTTAGTCTTAAGAGAATGAACCAGCTCTTGAGCCACAATCTGTGATAACTCTATTAAAATAGAGTTAATTGTGCATTTTATTCATTAAAATTGTGTGTCCTTGAGTAATTATAGTTTAGATTATAAATAATTTTAGTTATTTTATTTTATTCAGATTTGGTTTTAATTTAATTTTTACTTTGTTTTGTCTATTTAAGTGTTTAATTTAATTAGGTTAAGTTAAACTATTTTAGGTTTAATTTAAATTTTGAATTTGTTTTTGATTAATCTGATTTTGTTTAAATTAGAAAGAAAAAAAAAGGAAATTCGGTTGAAATTGAAGGAGAAATACGCGAGTGGAGGAGGATAGATTACTCGCGTTTCCAGCCGTCGGATAAAGCTGGAGATCCTTCTGATGCACACATGAGCTACACTCGCTGAGGAGGTGTGTGGAGGAGACACTGACAGCAGAGGTGGGGCCCACTAGAATTGCCTAACACTTAGGGCAAAAACATACATGCATGCAAACTATGGAAAAACACATGATCACATCATGAACGTAGTGAAAAAATAGCGGATTTAGGTTTTAAAATTTTTACATAAAAATAGTTTTCATAACCATATTACATGCATACATCTAATACCGGATCATGTATAACATAAATCAAATCTAGATGCACAAACCCAAGAGATGGGATTAGGGTTTATCTCTTGTAGTGTGCTCTTTCTTGATCTCCTTGTTGATGGTGATCAAACCTTCAACCCTAGATCTTCTTGTCTATACTCTTACTCTTGGTTGATTAAGTGAGTGAGCACAAGTTGAATCCTCCGTTGGAGAACGATCAAGAACACCTTCTTGATCTTATGGAACACCGGGATATGAGATGAGACTGTGAGATGGCAGGAAATTTTTTTCTCTCTCACTTAGCCTAGGGTGGCCGATTTTCTCTCTCCCTCTCCCTTGGTATTTCGTGTGACACTATTAGTGTTAATGTATAGTTTTTCCTCTCATATATCTTATATATATGAGGCCAAAAACTGCTAATCCTACTCCAACTAGGATTGGGCTTATTCTCCAATTTGGGCTTTGGGTGTATTTTTATAAATATGTCTAACTCATGTAACTTATTTATAAAAATACCAACTTATGTGTAGAATCATTATTTTACACAGTTTTATAAAACTAATTTCACAAATACTACCAACCAATTAATGAGCTTTATTGAGTTAGACAAGGAACCTAATGGATCCAAATAATCTAAGCTCCAATAATATGATAAATACATATTAACTCTTATTATGGTATTTATATAAATATTATTAGTAAAGGGGACACTCCACAAAAGGCCCAATACTGTACTCTTAGATTAAATGTCATGCTTTTTATAGAGATTCAATAAACTAATCTTGATTAACTGATCCATCTAGCATATTCTATACCATACATAGAATCCCTATGCATTGCCGTAGTTGGATAGGTGAAATTACCGTAATACCCCTCCAACACCTATTTACCTTTAAGTTACCATCTTTCTATCAAGGACTAATGTTATCGATAATTTTGTTCTCAATGGCCATTTAGAAAAAATTATCAACCAATTCACAAAGTGAATACTAAGATTTTAGATTTAATTATTCCATGAATCTTGAAAGAACCTAAAGTGGCATTAATGTATAGTGTCCTTAACTATTTGGTGTTCCCAGCAATTCATGAGCCATAACCTCCAATATGCCAAAGTTCACCTCTAATTTCATAGTGGTTAGTCTTTTAACAAATCAAAGGCTACAACCCATGAAGGCAAGTCCAGTCAAACATCAAGGATTAAGAACTACATTCTAAGAGTTAGTATGTGGTAATATAAGAACTGAGTTACGGCACTCTAATTCTTTATATTGCCTAGTCCAATTCAATACACATAACTTGTTTATGTTGTATTAGTGTTTCTATCAGAAGTCACATACTTCAATGATTTGAGACACATCACTCCCGTTGAGATAGACAAACACTACAACCTATAGTAAATAAAGTATTCCATCTTTATTTACAAATTGTAAACTAATTCATTTAGACTTAGATAAAGAAACAAGTCTCTCCATAATTAACACTTAATTATGTTTGTTTCTTTATACACAAGCAAAGTCATGGAATCTTTTCAGATAAATAAACTGTTCAACTAAGATAGTTTAATCTAGCAAATATCATAATTGTACGTAAGAGAAAGTTGTTTATACTCAAAAGGTATAATTAGAAATCTGCTTTTTTAGGACAAATATCCCAACAATCTCTCACTTGTCCAAAAACCAGTTACTCAAAATAACATACTAAAAGCCCAAAATTGTTCCAAATGACAGAAATTAATAAAAGCAAAATTTAAGTGTTCAACCTGCTAGAAATTACGGAAACTAAATTTCCGAAAAAAAAAACGATTTTATAGAAAACGATTTTCGTAGTTTTGTAAACAAATCAAGAACGCAGCAGAATTGGTATTTTAAAATTTTTCTTGAAATTTTACAGAACAAAATAAACAGGATCGTTGTTCTAACATAAATCAATTCATAGATTTTGGTTTAAATAAAACCTGGAAGCGCTTCACAACCATTGAGCCTTCCCGTCTATTCTCTAGAGCCCGTTGAATGATCTGATATGTGGGCACCTTCTTGATTCCCAATGAGAGTTGAGCGGAGGATCTGGAAGATGCTCTTCCTTCTCCTTTGACTGCACATCTACGGCCATGGGTATCTCTCCCTTGGTGGCTATGAACGAGCTCGGGATTTCTCCCACGGTACCTCGTCACTCTCACTCTCTCTTTTTTTCTCTGTTTCACGCCGAGCACAGTTACTGTGCATGGGTGGCGTGTGGTTCTTGTGTGCAGGCTTATGAGAACTTTTCTCTTAAATACTAGAGAGACGTAAACCCTAGTGGGCTTATTGGGCTCAACTGACCATCCAATTAGTATTGGGCTATATGTGAGCTAGACAGGGGACCTTATGGATCCAAATAGTCTAAGCTCCAATGGGTTAACTACCCACAGGTATAATTAACTCTTAATTATGACTGGGCCTTGTCCATTAATATTGGGGCACTCCACTATAGGCCCAATATTGCACTCTTAGACTAAATGTCATATATTTTCTGTGAAGCTAATTAACAC
>JXTC01000300.1:152594-204323 GCA_002914845.1 Trema orientale | reverse complement strand
AGGCCGCACCAGTGCCTGCACACGCAGGCCGCGCGCAGGGCTGGTTGGCCAAAAAATTTTTTTTTTTTAAATGCCGAAAAAATTAAAACAACATCAAAAAAATTCTGGAAAAAATCAGATTTTCAAATCTATTGAAAACATGTTCATGAATCTATCAACCATAAAATTCAAGAACACCTAAACATAAATTTGCTCGAATCACAATCCATAATTTTTCTCACCATGCGAAATTCAATAGTATACGTAATTAAATATCATTCATCACCATGAATCATTTAACTATCATAAACATAAATTGGTCAAGCTCAATCACATAACCTAGATCATACAATTCTAGATCAATATTATGCTGTAACCTACGCTCTTGATGCTAATTGCTGGAATTGCCTAACACTTAGGGCAAAAATATGCATGCATGCGAACTATGGAAAAATACATGATCAGATCATGAACGCAACAGAAAAATAGAGGATTTAGGTTTTAAAATTTTTACATGAAAACAGTTTTCATAACCATATTACATGCACGTATAACATAAATCAAAGCTAGATGCACAAACCCTAGAGATGGGATTAGGGTTTACCTCTTGTAGCATGCTCCTTCTTGATCTCCTTGTTGATGATGATCAAACTTCCAACCCTAGATCTTCTTGTCTATACTCTTGCTCTTGGTTGATTAAGTGAGTGGGCACCAAGTTGAATCCTCCGTTGGAGAATGATCAAGAACACCTTCTTGATCTAATGGAACACCGGGATATGAGATGAGACTGTGAGATGGCAGAAAACTTTTTTCTCTCTCACTTAGCCTAGGGTGGCCGATTTTCTCTCTCCCTCTCCCTTGATATGCGCGTGACACTATTAGTGTTACTGTGTAATTTTTTCTCTCATATATCTTATATATATGGGACCCAAAACTGGTAACCCTAGTCAAGCTAGGATTGGGCTTGTTCTCTAATTTGGGCTTTGGGTGTATTTTTTATAAATATGTCCAACTCATATAACTTATTTATAAAAAATACCAACTTTTGTGTAGAATCATTATTTTACACAGTTTCATGAAACTAATTTCACAAATACCACCAACCAGTTAATGAGCTTTATTGAGTTAGACAAGGAACCTAATGGATCTAAATAATCTAAGCTCCAATAATAAGATAAATACATAATAACTCTTATTATGGTATTTATATAAATATTATTAGTAAAGGGGATACTCCACTAAAGGCCTAATAATGTACTCTTAGATTAGATGTCATACCTTTTATAGAGATTCAATCAACTAACGTTGATTAACCGATCCATCTAGCGTATTCTATACCACACATAGAATCCCTATACATTGCCGTAGTTGGGTAGGTGAAATTACCGTAATACCCCTCCAACACCTATTTATCTTTAAGTTATCATCTTTCTATCAAGGAATAATTTTGTTCTCACTGGCCATTGAGACAAAATTATCAACCAATTCACAAAGTGAATACTAAGATCTTAGATTTAATTATTGCATAAATCTTGAAAGAACTTAAAGTAGCATTAATGTATAGTGTCCTTAACTATTTGGTGTTCCCATCAATTCATGAGCCATAACCTCCAATCTGCCAGAGTTCACCTCTAATTTCATAGTGGTTAGTCTTTAACAAATCAAAAGGCTACAACCCATGAAAGCAAGTTCAGTCAAACATCAAGGATTAAGATCTACATTCTAAGAGCTAGTATGTGTTAATATAAGAATTGAGTTACAGCACTCCAATTCTTTATATTGCCTAGTCCAGTTCAATACACTTAACTTGTTTATGTTGTATTAGTGTTTCTGTCAGAAGTCACATACTTCAATGATTTGAGACATATCATTCCTGTTGAGATAGACAAACACTACAACCTATAGTAAATAAAGTATTCCATCTTTATTTACAGATTGTGAACTAATTCATTTGGACTAAGATATAGAATTAAGTCTCCCCATAATTAATACTTAATCATGTTTGTTTCTTTATATACAAGCAAAATCATGGAATCTTTTCAGATAAATAAACTATTCAACTAAGATAGTTTAATCTGGCAAATATCATAATTGCATATAAGAGAAAGTTATTTATATTCAAAGGGTATAATTGAAAATCTGCTTTTTTAGGGCAAATATCCCAACATAATATACTTATTTAAAAAAAGAAATGTTTATTGATTTTGGCATTTAAGACTTGAACATGCTAGTATGGTTATATTTTCAAAACTTTAGTAAAGGAATCTTGTTATGGTTTATCTAGTCTAATTTTTGGAAATGACAAGATTTGTAAAGTATGTTACTTTGGAAAGTGAATTAATTTTTTATGCTCTTGAGGTACTTGATTACTTTTTTTTAAAAAAAAGAGGTGATGTAGAACAAGAGTAAAAATTTACAAAAGATGAAAGAAAGAAGAGAAAGAGAAGAATTTAAGAAAAACAACAAAAGAATTTAGAGATGGAGAGGAAGAACTTTAGAGAGAGAAAAAGAATATTAGAGAGAGAATTTCTGAATAGTTGTATATCATTATTCAAGTCTGAAAAATAATGAACATAGATGAGCTTATTTATAGAGAAGCTCTTAGACAAAACTAAGAAATTGACATATTCTAGAAACAAACATAAAAGGAAAATATCAAACTAGTTACTCAAATTTTAAATAACACCTAATAAAATAATTAAATAGCTAAATATCTACTTTCTATATTTATGCCTAAGATAAGTACGGAAAATAGACGTATGATCTCTATTATTTCCCCCCAGTTGAAAAGAACTCGACTCTAATGAGGTAACACGTAAGTAATTTTCTAAGAGATCAGGATCAACACGACGAAATTCTTCTTCAGTAAGCCAAGTGTCATCGGTTGAAGCACGATCTTTCCAACGAACAAGAAAACGGCGATAACCACCAGAGGACGATGTAAAATATTCATCATCTAAAACTTCAACAATGACGTCAGGTGGGTCCAATGGTGCAGACGGAGCACAGGGAACTAGTGAGGAAGATGTGCCTGTAGAAACAGAAGAAGGCAAAGTAGGAGGCTCAAATGTGCCTCAGTAAGGAAACAAGTCTGCCACATTAAAAACCGGACTAATAGATATATTTGATGGCAAATCAATTAAATAAGCATTGGATCCAAGCCTACGATGAACAAGATAAGGCCTAACTATTCGAGCATGTAACTTTTTAACACCATTTTTAGAATAACGTTCAAGAAAAATGCAAACCATCACATAATCACTTTCATTAAATTTTCTATTCCTACGATGTGCATCAGCAGCTAATTTATACATATACTCAAAACAATTTTTTGTCTAATCTCAGCATGCAAATCATGTATATGCTCATCAAATGATTAGCCAAAATCAGATGGCGATAATCAGTAGGCAAAAGAATAAGGTCAATGGGTGGACGTGGGGAAACACTATGGACAATCTCAAAAGGACTTTTACCAGTTGACCTATTCACAGAATTATTGTAAGCAAACTCAGCATGTGGCAAAATAAGATCCCAATTTCCAGGCTTCTCTTCTACTAAGCATTTAAGCAAATCACCTAAACTACGGTTAATAACTTCTATTTGACCATCGATTTGAGGGTTAAAAGTAGAAATATACTTCAATGTAGTCCCAAATAATTTCTAAAGAGTATTCCAAAAGTAGCTAATAAACTTAACATCCCTATCAGACACTATAGTAATGGGTAGGCCATATAACCTAACAATCTCTTTAAAGAACAACTTAGCCATATGCAAATCATCAGTACTTCGAGAGCAAGGGATGAAGTGAGCCATCTTAGAAAATCTATCCATAATAACAAAAATGGAATCATGACCTCGGACAGTTTTGGGCAAACCTAAAACAATGTCCATGCTAAGATCTTGCCAAGGTGTATGTGGCACCGGAAGAGGTGTGTACAGACCTGAGTTTTGCTTCTTAGCTTTACCTAACTGACAAGTGCAACACTGAGAGACAACGCGAGCAACATCTCATTTCAACGAAGGCCAGTAAAATTCATCCTCAACCAAAGCAATGGTCTTATCCCTATCAAAGTGTCCTACTAAACCTGCAGTATGTAATTCCCATACCAAGAAATCGTGAAGTGAAGAACGAGGAATACACAACTTAACACCTTTAAAAAGATAACCATCCCTAATAAGAAAATCAACCTGTGTAGGAGTAGGGTTATCTAAAGTCTTTTGATAAATGATACCAAAATCTGGACACTGAGAGTATTCATCCTTAAGATGGTCAAAACCTACCACAGTATTATGCATAGAATGAATAACAGTGGCGACACGACTAAGAGTATCAGTGGCCTTATTTTCTACCCTGGCATGATGTTTGAGAATAAAGGTATAATCATGAAGAAACTCAACCCACATAACATATCTAGAGCTCAACTTACTCTGGAATGAAGGTAACGAAGGGCCTGATGGTCAAAATAGAGGATGAACTCCTTGGGCAATAGATAATAATGCCAATGACGAAAAGATTGGACAATAGCATAAAACTCCTTATCGTAAGTTGAATAGCGTTGTTTTACCTCATTGAGTTTCTCACTAATGTAAGCAACATGGTGACTATCTTGACTAAGATCACTTCCTATTCCTACACCGGAAGCATCACATATAACTTCAAATACCTTAGAAAGGTTAGGGTGCCTAAGAATAGGAGCTTCTATCATCTTTTGCTTAATATCAATGTAAGCTTTATGTGCAGCTAGGGTCCACTTAAATGTACCTAACTTCAAACACTCAGTGATTAATGAACCTCTTATAGAATGACACCAAACTATGAAAATTATGGGCTTCAGTCAAGGTAGTAGGTTCTGGCCACTCTCGAATAGCATTAACCTTGTCAGGGTCGGCTGAAATACCCTGAGCAGGCACAATGGAACCTAAGAACAAGACTCGATTTTGCATGAATGAGCACTATTTGAGGTTGGCAAACAGTTTTTCAGCACGAAGAGTTATCAAAACCTTACGAAGGTGATCTAAATGTCATCCCTAGTCCGACTGTAAATGAGAATATCATCAAAGTACATAACAAGGAATTTTTCTATGAAAGGACGTAAGACATGTGTCATGACTATCGTAAAAGTACTAGCGGCATTAGAAATTCTAAAAGGCATGACTAACCATTCATAAAAACCATCTTATGTCTTAAAGGCTGTTTTCCATTCATTACCTGGGCAAATCCTGATCTGATGGTATCCTTTATGCATATCAATCTTAGAGAACCATTTTGCACCAGATAGCTTATCTAACATATCCTCGAGTCTAGGAATAGGAAACCTATACTTGACTGTGATTTTATTAATGGCTCAACTATCTACACACATTCTCCAAGATCCATCTTTCTTAGGAGTTAACAGAGCAGGAACAACATAAGGACTAAGACTATGGTGAACAAAATCTTTCTCCAGAAGCCCCTTGATTTGTCCATTCAATTCGGCTCTCTCTACAGGATTCATCCTATAATGGGGAAGGTTGGGCAACTGGGAATCAGGAACTAAATTAATGGCATGCTGAATATCCCTAAAAGGTGGTAACTCATCAGGCAGAGTATCTTTAAACTCATCTAACAGACGGGAGACATCAGGGGGATGATCTAAAGACTTAGAAGGCAGGGTGAAGTTATCTGTAGCTATAAGGGCAAACACAAATCCAGACTCAGTGTTGTCTTTTTCAAAATTCTTACGAGACAAGATCTGTATCCAGTGGTTTTTGGGTGTGCTAGACGATGATTTAGCTACTGGGCGGGCTCGAGTGACAGGCTTTGCAGGTCGCAAAAGAATGGTTGTCTTATCATGGGTGAATCTATATATGTTGGCACGACCACAATGTATCACATCATTATCATACAACCAAAGACGACCTAACAAAAGATTACCAACTTGCATGGGTAAAACCTCACAGTATATATCCTTAGAATATGATCCAATCTTAAGTGTAACGAGGCAACACTCCTTAATAGGTAAAGAAGTCTTATCTATCCAAGAGACCTTAAATGGATGAGGATGGGGTTCAGTCTTACTACAGTCTTAGAAACTACGTTCACAGAACTACCCCTATCTATGACTAACTTACACATTTTCTTATTGAGTGGAACAAAAGTATAAAAAATAGTAGTACTTTCCATGAACCACTTTCACTAGGGGTAGAAAAAATGCACAGTATAACAGAAAGGTATTCCTCATCATTGGGAGAGTCGTCCTCATACATCACAGAAGGATGATCCTTATAATCGGACTCTAAAGGATCTATGACCAAAAGGTCATTATCATCCTCAAGTTGGGAATTTTCCTCACAGTCAAGGACTAAAGCACGTTTTGGACAACGTGAAGTTATATGACCTTTGGCATGACAATAGTGACACTCTATCTAGGTTGTAGAAGGGCGAGAGCTAGAGGAGACTTGTGATGTATTCTTATCCGAAACCAGGGAAGGGGCACTAGGTGTAGACCCTATTGGTGGCTTAGAATTGGCAACCAGAGAACTAAAGCTAGACCTAGGATAGGTACTAGTGCGACTAGAGGACTGAAAAGTGGCACGCCTGGGGTCAGAATTAAGGTACCTTTCATATTCTAAGGCTGTCTGATATGCGTAAGCTAAAGTATATAAGGGACGAACTCTAACCTCACGCTTAAGATCGGTCTTAAGTCCAGTGAAAAACCTAGAAATAAGATCCCTCTCTTCTTCATTAACCTCGCATCGGATCCTCAAAGACTCAAATTGGGATGTATATGTACTAAATTTAGAGTTGTTTTGTCGAAGGGTAAGAAATTGATCTAACAACGCATTCATGTAGTAAGGTTGTACGTATTTAGTCTTAAGAACATCTCTCATGTCATTCCAAGTTAGAATTGGTGGATGACGTCTAAGGTCAACATCACGAATAACAGTTTTCTAAAAGTACTTTGCATAACCCACTAGCTTAATCCTAACCATACTAATATAATGAGCCTCAATCATTCTAAACCAATCAAAGTATTCATCTATCTGATCCAACCAACATAAAAAGGCATAGGGTTCTAACCTACCATCAAACTCTGGAGCATCCAACTTAACTTTCCTAACTGGATCGTCAGCATAAGTGTTTCTAGGTGCTTAATAATGAGACTGATATTGAGGTTGTCTATCCTGAGGTTCGATGTGCCTAGGATAATAGGTAGGACGAGGTGGAGGAATAGGGTCAGGAGCATTGTAAGTGTCGAGATAGGCATCAACAATCGGAGAAGAAGCACTAGATGTGCCTATGTGAAAAGGACCAGTTGGAGTGGGTAATAAGCTTGAAGGGTGGTGTTTAGTGTCTTTAGAATGAGTGGGAGAACTAGACCTTGGAAAGACATTCGACACAAAAGCAGGATCAGACTGTGAACGTTTTTTATTATTACGACTGATTTGTCTAATTTCTTCATCCATATTGTCCATTCTGGTGTTATATTTGGCAATGGCATCGGTAAGAGTTTGAAGCATATTTTCAACTTTATCAAATATTTTATCATGTTGATCTTGACGATTCTCAACATTTTCAACAAGGCTTTCAGGGTCTTTCACAGTCATAGGCACGGTGAAAAAGAAAATGAAAGTGATACTGAGACAAGACTAAAATTGTATTAACTAATGAGAAAAATAAATCAAATAAAGATGCACATAGTATGAATGAAAATCTAATGAAAAGAATTATATAATGATGCAAAATCCTAAAAAGAACAAAACAAAACATTTTTATTTTTTTATTTTTAATATGTGAATTTTTTTTGAGAAAAAATAAAATTAAAAATTTTAATCTTGTATTAAAATAAGATCCGTTGTAAATTTAATTAAAAAGTCAAATAAACTAATCTAAAAGCAGAGTAATCAAGGTGGAAGAGATATTACCCAATTTTTGGCCAAGTTGAACCTTCAAAAGACACCAATTGTGTTGTTGTAGGCTATGTAGTCATGAATGGGACTAATTGATTTAGTTAGTTGGTAGATGCCGTGGAGGATTTAGTCACTGTGGAGTTGATTTAGTTCTAATGGGCTTTTACTTGACTTGCTTGTAGAAGGCCCAACACCATTGTTCTTGACGTGCATGTAGAAGGTCCAACAGTTGTAATGGAAGAAATTACAACCTGGGCAACCAAAGAGCACAAACACAAATAGCCATTGCCTAATTGATATTATCAAGATGCTAGATGGTCACCACAAGGAGATCGGCAACGACTAGACTTCGTAGTTGGCGGTGGAAGAAAACTGGGTGCAAGCGGCAGTTTGGCCGATGCGGCGGAAGCAGATTGGTGGTAGTGGTTGATCCTTGTTACTATAATTTTTTTTTTGGTAACCTGCTGTGTGAAAGTTGAGGAAGTAGTAATTTTTTTTTTGGACGAAAATAAACACAAAAAAGGACTAAACTAGGACAAGAAAAAAAAATTGAGAGATTTCAGTGAAGAAAAATCGATTCAGGCAAAGGAAATTGAACCAGGCTGTGATATCAAATGATGTAGAACAAGAGTAAAAATTTAGAAAAGATGAGAGAAAGAAGAGAAAGAGAAGAATTTAAGAAGAACAATAGAAGAATTCAAAGAAGGAGAAGAAGAACTTTAGAGAGAGAAGAAGAATATTAGAGAAAGAATTTCTGAATAGTTGTATATCATTAATAGAGTCTGAAAAATAATGAACATAGAAGAGCTTATTTATAAAGAAGTTCTTAGACAAAACTAGGAAACTGACATATTCTAGAAACAAACATAAAAGAAAAATATCAAACTCGTTACTCAAATTTTAAATAATATCTAATAAAATAATTAAATAGCTAAATATCTACGTTCTATATTTACGCCTAACATAAGTACAGAAAGTGGACGTATGATCTCTATCAAGGGGTTTTACATGATTTTCTTTATTGGTTTCAAAATTGCCTTGACCATATTGAATGCAAATGTTTTAATAAAATATTTTTAGGCCAAAATCCTCAACACTATTTATTATATTTTAAACCAGGTGTTGATTATACTTATTTTGAATAAAATACAATTATAAGTTTTGAAATAATCAAAGCCTCAATATTGGTTATTTTAGAGTCTTTGGATGCAAATACCTTTTTTCTAAACACCAAAGACAACTTAAAAATATTGATTTAAAATCTAATGTTGAAACTTTTGTTAGTTACTCTACTACTATTAATGCATAAAGAGAGTTTTTCAACAAAAAAACTAAGTAGTAGATGGATCTATGCCTGTGATATTTGATGAAACTAATGACTCTTCCAAGGAGAAAAGTATAGATGATATTATTGTAAGTATAGTATTAAGCTTGAAAGATTGGAGCTTAAAAACAAATCAAAAGATGATTAAGTCCAACCTCAATACAAAGAATATGAAGGGTTTTGGAAGAATAGAATCCTCATCAATCAATCAAGGTATGTCTTCTTAAAAAAGAAAAAAAAAATTTAAGCTCAAGTACTTAAAACCAATGAAGATACTGAAACAAAAAATTGGTATAGTTGATTATGATGAATTCTATTGAGATGTTTTGTTTGAATATTGTTTGTTTTGCTCAAACCTTAGAAAATGATTCCATACTTATCAAAATGATGTTTTCTCATTGTTTTAGTTTTTGGTTTAATCATGTTTATCATTTTTCAAACAAAAATTTTCAAATACTACGAAAACGGAGTTTTGGACAGACCAAAAACTTTTTCGGTCTACCAAAAAAGTGTTCTAGAAAACACTTTTTCACTGCCAGAATCGGCAGACCGAATATTTGTTTTCAGTCTACCGAAATCTCGTAGGAGGACGAGTATTTAAGGCCTTTAAATGTTTTTTCACTCATATTCTCTCGCATTTCTTCGATTTAATTTGAATTTTTATTTATGAACTTATTTTTTATTAACATATTAATTGCTCATATGTGATTTAAATGTATTACACCATATATATTACTTAAACTCTTATATTTGTGCAAATGCTTGATAGTTTTTATATGACAAATACCATGCATAATTAATTGAATTATTTTATCCATATTGGTAATGTATTTGAACTCAAAATGACATGTTACTTGAATTCAATGATTATAAACTTTGTCATTTTGAATATTTGCATATGATTTTTCATCCTATAACTTTATGAGAATAAAGTTTTGATAAATATCACATATAAGGTTCTCATTAGCTTTGAAGATATAATTTGCTATGCTTTATCTTTTCTGAACATCTATTTTTTATAGTTGTTTAAACTTAGATAACATGTCATGTTTGGATTGGATACTTGTTATTAGTTACTTACTCATGTTTTTACTTTGTATTTATTAATTGGTATTAATCTTGTCCTTCAATTTATGCAACTTTTTGATGATATCAAAAGGAGAAGAATGTGTTTTGATTTACAATTGGTATCAACTTAGTCTTTATATTTCTGATTAATACAATTAGTATCAATCAGCAATTTTCTTGATTTTTAATTGGTATTAACTTGGTATAGTTTTCAAAATACAATTGGTATCTATTGGCATAGTTTTAATTGGTATCAAACTTGATTATTCTTTTTTTTTTCTATATATAATTGGTAATTATTTTTCATGAATAATTGGTATCCATAAATAATTGGTATCCACAATTGATATCTCTCATATATGATTAATCTTTTCTTACTGTGTTTATTTATATTTTCATTCATGTATTGAGGGAGAGTATAATTATGATTTGCTTGTGCTAAATTCGTTATTATTATTTTCTATAAATTGTGATATGTTCTCTATAGTTAGATGGAAATGAAGAAAAAGAAATTATTTCACTATTGTGCTTTAATGATTTCAATTTCTCTTATACTTTATATTGATTATACTTGTAGAAATATATTTTCAATAAGTGAAATATTAAGATCTATAGTTATCATGATCTTGATTAGATGCAACTTCTCTATTTTGAATATGCTATATTTGTCATACCTATTATCAATAGAAGAAATTTTGTTAAAGATAAAAAGAATGCTCTTGTTTTCACTTTGGTATCATATTGTTGTTCAATCTTATATTTGATATTGTTATTCTTATTTTTAAGATTGTTCAATTCTATATTCCTCCATATTTCCTTATTGTTTAAATTGTCATACTATTTTTCATATGGGGAGAAAATTGTTTGTGTATTACTCTTTCTTATACTATTTTCATGAATTCAAATGGAGAAGAGTAATATCGTGAATACATATGGGGAGCATCTTATTTCAAAAAGATAGATTGATTTTATAAGACATCCAGTTTGATATTTGTTTTATCTTTTTAGTGATATCAAAAGGAGGAGAATAATGACGATTTGTGAATATGATAATAAAAAGATTCATTTATGAGTGTGCGTATTTTAAGAAGGAGCATTTTGTTTAGCATACACTTTTACATTTTCTCATAATATACTTATGATACTTAATTGAGTTAAAAAGGGGGAGCAAGTCTCTCTTTTTACTTTCTCAAGCATATTTTGAGATTGAGCTTAAAATATAGTAAGGATTAAGGTAAACTTTTCAAATTTCATATTTTCATATCCTTATTGTATATTTTCTTTTATCTCATAATCAATGTTTGTCATCATCAAAAAGGGGGAGATTATTGAGAAATTAAAATTTCAATCTTGCTAACTCTTATTTTGAAGATAACAAACAAATTTAATACTAATGATTTAACTTGAGTGTGTAGTGAAATAGCTTTAAAAGTTCTAACTCAACTTAATTAAGGAATTAAGCTTGAAGATGGATGCATATTGGATTTATTAGAACTAAGCTTAAAGATGGATGGAAAAGAGCTTGAAGACTAAGATCAAGAATACAAGACTTGGACTAGCAAAAGGTTAAACACTTAGATCTTATACTTGAATACTTGTTCACATATAACATGATCTTAATGGCTCGCATTTTTCATAAAATTAGATATTTTTAAACTGATACAGTCAAACTTGCTTATCTCCAATTAAAATAAGAAATTTATTTTACACAAGTTTTTAAATTGATTTATGAATTTCTATAGGTTCTATATTACATAAGAAATCAATTTATGAAGTCATTTTTTGAAAATAATCGAAAAAGACATGAAATAAAAATCAAATATTGCTCTCGGGTATTTTCGGTAGACTGATTCCCATTTTCGGTCTACCGATTCCTTGCCGAATTTTTAGCAATTTTCAGATTCGACCATTAGAACCGTATACCAACGGCTAGTATTTTCGGTCGACTGAAAAGACATTTTCGGTCTACTGAAAATGATAGATTGTCTGTCAAACGGTCTAAAACGGTTAGTTTTCATTCAAGTCTATAAATAGATGTTTTTCTAACACTTGAAATAACTTTTGAATATACTTATATTGTTTATATTATACATTCAAGTTCTTCAAATTAATTTTTGTGATTCAAACTTTCAAATCTACTTTTTCACAAAAATCACTTGAGCCAAACTAGATTATATCTTGTATTTACATCTATTCTCTCTAAGCTTACCTTGTATCAAATACTTTCATTAGAGGGAGATTCTAGTTGAGAGATTAAATAAAAATTAAAATTGTAATTATGAGGTAAGGTTGCCACCGGAGTCTAAACAACCCGAGTATAGGTGAGGTTGTCATCGGAGTCTAAACAATCCAAAAGTTAGTGAGATTAGCACCATTCTCTAAACAATCCGTGTAGGTGAAGTTGTCACTGGAGTCAAAACAATCTGAGGTTAGGCATGAGAAAGCCGGAGTCAAGACTATTATAAAGGCTATGATGTGCCTAAGAAGAATTCACTCCGTTTGTATAAGGGTCGGTCAAGCCCATAGTCTTGATTTAATATTGGAAAGCTCAAAGCAAATTGCCGAGAGCCTGGGACGTAGGCAAACCGTTGTGTTTGTCAAACCTCGTAAAAGCTGAGTTTGCATTTTCTCTATCCCTACACTCTTATTTTATTGCAAGCTATTTAATTAGTGTTTGATATTTAGTGTACATAATATACTTGCTATTATTGTTATATGCTTGCTATTATTATTTACTTTGTTTCAAGTTTCAAAATAGTGGTCTATAGTTTTACATAGTTGAAAAGTTTCTTAAAAAGTTTTAAAACCCAATTCACCCCCCCTCCCCTCTCTTGGGTAGTCAATCTTGGACTAACATGTTATTCATAAGAGATATGAATAACACATTGATGAAGAGAAAATTTCTTCCTGTAAATGAATCTCCGAGTGAAATGAAGCACCATCACCTTACATGCATATACCAACTAGGTTAGCACCTACCTATAAGATAATCTCATGTTCTTCTAATCCACAAAAATTAGCTGATGCGAACTGTAGACAAGCTCAGAATAGTAGGTTGCTTGCTCTAGTTGGGTTCTATCTAGTCATGCCAAAACATTTGTATTAGATTGGCCCTGTTAGACTTTTGGCCCAAATTCCTATTGGGTGCCCATAGTTGGTGCATGGCCCAATATGAGTTGAATACGTATCAGATTAAATATTTGAATGCTTAATTTGAATCAGCGTATTTATATCTGATAGGCCTCTATTAATTAGGCATTTTTCTATTTATTAGGGATACGAGAATATCCTTATTTGAATAGATAGGATACGTACGCTCTCTATTTTTAATTCATTAATTAGCATGCCTGAGAACGTAGAGAAAAAATACGCTCTCTCCTCTCTCTCTCTTTCCCCACCTAAAGAATTCCAGTGAGTGCTCTTAAGTGGTGGAATCTATAGTAGTTGTTCTTATAACGCCACTAACTGCGAGTTCCGCGAGTTTATAAAGAGGAGTCTTTCTACAACAAACGTGAGGCACCAAGGTGATTCTTATACCGGCGGTAGGTTTGAGGATTCATCCGGCACTACCACCAACTACGCTTCCGACATTGGTATCAGAACAGCGGTTGGTGGGCTCTGTTCTCCTTTGGAAAAAGGCTAAAGAGGGAGGTACATGAACTCTTAAACCGAAAACACCCACAATCTACCATGTTTTTGGTTTATACAGTTCTGTATATTATTTGGTCGTGAGTTTTTAATATGTGGTAGATTATTATATATATGTTCTACCATAAAAATCTGGAAATCTTGTGATGTATGGTTTGAGAGATTTTTTGAGTCAAAATCATTTTACTCGAAAGTTCGACAACATTTTTCGATCACGTGGTTGCCTGATTAGACTTGATTTTAATTTTTTCGGAATCTAAGTGAAATTATCTTTTCAACCATATATAATATGTAGTGAAATTATCTTTCCAACCATATATAATATGTAGTTTTTGGAATTTTATCTGAAGAGATATGATTTTTTAAATTTTGTGCCATATCTGTAAATATTTTTTCCCAATTTAGCAACCTGTTTTTGAATCACACTCTCTCCGGGAGAGAGTATGTCTCACTCGCGACCGTAACGGTGGAGTTGGAAGTAACAGGGCATGTCATCGTGACGAGAGCAATTTAAATCGGGTCCACGTATGGTGGCGCGTATGGAACATGCGCCACCTTCGGCGCGTGAAACAGCTTGGCGCTGAAAGTAACCAGGCCATCTCGCCTGGGCCGCGCCTGGGAGCATGGGCCCAAGGCCCAGCTGTGCCCCTAAAGGCCTGCCAGCCACTGGGCCGCACACAGATGCGCTGGCCCGTGGCCCGTGGCCTAGCGGCCTGGGCGCAAGCCTTTGCTCATTTTTTTAATTTATTTAATTTAAAAAGAAGGGTTGTTGTTTTAAAAAAAAAAGATTCCAAAAAATATTTTTTTCAGATTTAATTTCTAAAAGAATTTACATATTTTTTTTTGTAAGAATTAAAATATGTGTTTTTTTTGTGCACTTTATATGACATTTCATTATATATTAATTATGCGCAATTTTTTTTTTTTGTGTTGATTATGTATATGTGCATTTTTTTTGAATAAATATGCATGTATATATTTAAATGACAATATTTGTGATATGATTAGTTGCGTATTTAATTATAGCACTATTTAATATTGTCATAGTAAGCATGTTATGATTTAATTAATTTGTAATTATTTTAAATTATGCTTAGTTTATTTAATTGCAATTACATGCTTATTTTTGCACATAATTATGTGATATGTATGTTGGAAACATACTAGGAATGTCATATTTTAGTGGGACTATAGTAGTAGAATTAATTATTCTCCTATACATTTTTTTGCGCAAAGTTTAGATTTAATCTTAATAATAAAACTAGACATAGGAGATGATTATGAGCGTAGCAATTTTTCGATTTTGTGTCTAGTGAGAATTATTTAGATTAGTCTAGAATTTCTGCTGCAAAATAATTATGTGTGGTGTGCTTAATTATCTGCTTATCCTTTATGCACATGAGTAGATGGCTTCTAAGAGCATAGCAGCTGATTTGAATAAGGGAGAGAAATTGGATGGTGACAACTATGATATTTGGCACCGAAAAATCCAATATATTCTCGATGAGCAAGAGGTTTTGGAAACCTTGACCCAAACGATGCCCGCACCTGAGAATGGCAACACTGCTCAACACCGTTGCGATTAAGAAGCCTATCAGGCTTGGCTTAAGAAAGATTGTTGTGCGTGCTTTACCATGCTGAGCAGCATGCACAATGACTTGATCGGCGAATTTGAAGAGTATGCCACCGCTCAGGAGATGAGGGGTTCCCTGAAGCTGAAATTTGGTAGGACGTCTGCTACTAGACTTCGGGTGCTGAACATTAGGTTTGACTTCTATAAGATGCGCTCAAGCCATACCGTGAAGCAGCATTTTAGAGCGATGTTATCGATGATTCATGTACTGAAAGCAGTTGGCCACCCTCGATCTGAAGAGCAACAGATCCAAGCGGGAATTCGTTTCTTACCACCTTCATGTGAGCCTATGGTTATCACTATGACTCATAGTGAGAACATCAAAACTTTTGATGACCTGTCTCGCCACCTTGAGCTTGAAGCTGAGTGCTTAGAAGCTGCCAAACCAAGTAAAGACTCAAACCCGTGGAGTGCCTATGTGGCGAATAAGCAGCACAGGCCAAGAGGGGCCAAGCGCAAGAACCAAGCTCCTAGAGGTGACTCTGGTAATGGACCCGGGCTGAAGAAGGCAAAGACCACCCGACACAAGAGAGGTAAGCGCAGTAGAAAGGGCAAGAATGGCAAATACTACAACTGTGATAAGGAAGGACACTTCACTCGTGATTGCACTGAGCCAAAAAAGGTACTCCCTGACTTTAGTTCTTGCGACATTTATATTACAAGTCATGTTTTGGTTGCTCATTCACATCGTCATTGGATTGTTGATTTAGGAGCGACCGAACACATCGCGAGGGACCGAGTCAGGTTCGTAGAGTATCGTCGAATTCCGAAGGGGAGCTGAGGACTTTATATGGGGAATGGAACCAGCGTGCATGTGTTAAGCATTGGCACTTACAAGCTGGAATTGTGCGGGGATCGCACTTTATTGCTCCATGACGTTCTTTATGTTTCGGAAGTTCGACAAAAACCTTTTATCCGTTATGTGTTTGCTTAAGTTGGGTTTTACCTTTAATTTTCGTAGTACTGGTTGTGATTTTTATTTGGGAATAGATTTTTATAGTTGTGGGTTTTTCATGGATGGTTTTATTATGTTGGATATTATTTATTCATATAATAATAACAATACCGTTTCTTATATGACTATTGTAAATGATGTTGATTCTGTTGTATGGCATGCTAGACTAGGCCATATAGGGCAAGATAGAATGAATAAGTTAGCTAGAGATGGTCTCTTAAGACAACTCGCTAAAATTAACTTACCCACTTGTGAACATTGTTTGGCAGGAAAGTTAACTAGAAAACCTTTTGGAAAAGCCACACAGGCAACGATTCCTTTACAGCTAGTACATTCTGACATCTGCGAACCAATGAACGTGAGGGCAAGACACGGTGTCACCTATTTCATCAATTTCATAGATGACTTTACGCGCTACAGTCATATCTATTTGATCTCCTATAAGTCAGAAGCATTGGAATGCTTTAGACGATTTATGAACTTGGTTGAGAATCAAACAGAGAAGAACATTAAGACTCTTAAGACAGACCGTGGCCGCGAGTATCTATCTGAGCAATTCAAGGAATTATGTGATGAAAAAGGTATTCTTCGACAGCTAACAATTCCTGGCACTCCGCAGCAAAATGGTGTAGCGGAGAGAAGGAATCGTACGTTATTAGAAATGGTTAGGTTGATGATGGCATAAGCCAACCTTCCAATATGTTTCTGGGGGGATGCTTTATTGACTGCAGCCTACATCCTTAACCGAGTACCCTCGAAATCGGTTCCTTCAACCCCTTATGAGCGATGGATAGGGCAAAAGCCTGAATTGGATCATTTACGTCCATGGGGTTCAGCAAGGTATATTCACACTACTTCTTATAAGCATGGGAAGCTAGGCCCAAGGACACACAAGTGTATATTCATTAGATGTATTCAGATGAATTAAAGGGATATGTGATGCTTGATGAACAACCCAGTGGAAGTGTAACTGAAATTGAGTCACGAGACGTAGATTTTCTCGAGAAGGAATTTCCAATAAGAGGAGATGTGGATAGAAACCTGGAGCTATATGAGATTGAAAAACCAAATGAAAGTGCTCTAGTTTCAACTTCAGAAATCGAGAGCGACTCTATTCCTAGTGGGAGTGTACCTGTTAGTGGGAGTGTACCATTAGATATTGGTTCTCAAAATCCACAACTGCGTAAGAGCCAACGTGGAAGCGTCCCTCGTCGTTGTTTTGAAATTGAGGGAGAAGCATTCATATGCACTTCGTAGGATGAAGATGAGCCTAAGAATTATCGAGAGGCTCTCTCATCTCCTGCTTCTGAGAAATGGAAAGCTGCAATGATTAAAGAGATGGAGTCTATGAAGAAAAACCAAGTCTGGGACTTGGTGAATCTTCCACCTAGGCGAAAGACTATTGGGAACGAATGGGTTCTAAAAGTCAAATGCTAGGCAGATGGATCCATAGAAAGGTACAAGGTACGACTTGTAGCGAAAGGCTATACCTAGAAGGAGGGTATTGACTATGAGGAGACTTTCTCATCGGTAGTGAGGTTTACCTCAATTCGCCTAATTCTAACTATTGTCGCACATTTGGACTTGAAACTTTATCAAATGGACGTTGAAACAACATTTCTCAATGGAGAACTAGATGAAGAGATCTACATGGATCAACCTGAGGGCTTTGAGATAAAAGGACAAGAGCACAAAGTTTGTAAGCTCCGTCCTTCCATTTATGGCTTAAAATAATCACCTAGACAGTGGTACCTTAGATTTCATCGAGTCATTATCTCTAATGGGTTCACGATGGTTGAGGAAGACCATTGTGTGTATGTCAAACAGTCCAAGGAAAGTTTTCTTATCATTTCATTGTATGTAGACGACATACTTTTAGCTAGAAACGACAAGGAGATGATAGATACTACTAAGGCGTGGTTATCCTCAAACTTTGAGATGAAGGATATGGGTGAAGCGAGTTACGTGCTTGGAGTTAAGATCCTTAGAGAGTGCTCGAGGAAATTTCTTAGTTTGTCTCAAGGGACTTATATTAGGAAAATACTCGAATAATTTCATATGCAAAACTGCAAACCCATTGACACTCCTATCGCAAAGAAGGATGCCTTAAGCCTTGACATGTGTCCAAAGACTCAAGAGGAAAAAGACTAAATGGCCCGAGTTCCCTATGCCCGTGCTATTGGATATTTGATGTACGCTATGATACGTACTCGGCCTGACATTTGCTATGTCATTGGGTTAGTCAGCCAGTTCCAGTCAAATCCCAGCCTTGCTCATTAGAAAGCAGTGAAGAGAATACTTCGATACCTCAAAGGGACAACTAATTACATGCTTTGCTATCAGGCGTCAGATTTGCGCTTAATCGGCTATAGTGATGCTGATTGGGGTAGTGACTTAGATGAGCGTAAATCAGCTTCTGCTTATGCTTTCTTGCTCAGTAATGGCGCCATATCTTGGAGCAGCAAGAAGCAGTCCTATATAGTATTATCCACCATAGAATCAGAGTATGTTGCTTGCTCAGCCGCTGTACAAGAAGGTGTTTAGTTAAAGAGGTTCCTTGCACAACTTGGAGTTAGTAAACGCGCTTTAGAACATGTTACTATACATTGTGACAGCGTGGCCACGTTAGCTTATGCAAAGGACCTAAAATACCACGGAAAAACCAAACACATCGACATTCGATACTATTTCATTCGTGATATGGTTGTGCAGAAAGAGGTGGTCCTGAGGCACATTTCTACAAGTCGCATGGTTGCTGATCCATTGATTAAGCCTATTGCTCAAGAGGCTTACCATACCCATGTTAGGAGTTTGAGACTGCGTAGATTGTGACTTTATTTCTTTTGTATACCTTTATTAGTTAACCACTGTCAGATATTTATTATTCTTGATATCTTTTATGAAATAAATATTTCTTTGTCTATTCTTTGATGTGACATGATATCTGAATTTTAGCACACACACATATGTAAACTATGACTGGTTTAAAGTATGCCAATGGGTAATAATTGTCTCTCTTATGTGAGAAATCACCTTTGGTGCTAGTCGGCAAGCAATTATGAGACACTTTATAGCGCAAAGATTATGAATTAAGTGTCGCCTTGGAAAGAGTCAAGATGAGATTTTGGAAGATCGACTATGGATAAACTATTGTTCCCACTATCTATATGTGATCCGTTAGAAAGCCAGATGTGAAACTCAATACGGTGCTAGGATTAAGCAAGCATATAGAGAATTCGAAGCAGGCGCTTGAAGGCGACTGGACTAAGATCTGTACGGTGTTTTGGGAAGGAGGCGTACATTTTTTTTAAAAGCAGTATCCCACCGTAGCATGTGTTTCATACCACATGTGCTTAAGCGACCAAAATAAAGAAGTGAAAGAATAGATCCATACTTCTTCAATGTGAGTCCTTATAGATCATTATACTTATTTTGATCTCATATTTTATTGTGCCCTATGTGACTTATGATTGTTTCATGATTTGATGTATGCTACTTTAACATGTCTCCTATGGTCATGGTTGATTCGACCTAAAGGGACATTGTTAGGAAAGCAATTAGACCAAAGCTAATTAATTCGAGGACGAAAGGAAGATTATTTAGTAATACATCCAAGTTTTATGTTTACTGTCGACAAATTATATCGCTATTGGTTATAGCAATATTATTATGAACATAAGAATGAGAGGGGTCTTTGCATAGCTCCCAAATATAGATATGAGGGATTGGAGGTGCTAGATCTAATATGGCTGAATAAGTCTGGGGCATAACGAGACACTTAGGGATATTCTATGCTGGTCCTCATAAGATTTGATATAGGACTCCCAAACTTTCTTTTGCAGGTGGCTCGATGGTCGCACTGCTCATTAGCTAAGTATGAATGGAATTATTGGTAGGACGATGATGAGAGATAACATGCATACTATGTGCGAGTAGGAGATGTTAGACTTTTGGCCCAAATTCCTATTAGGCACTCATAGTTGGTGCATGGCCCAATATGAGTGGAATATGTATCAGATAAGATATTTGAACGTTTAATTTGAATCAGCGTATTTATATCTGATAGGCTTCTATTAATTAGGGATTTTTCTATTTATTAGGGATAAGAGAATATCCTTATTTGAATAGATAAGATACGTACACTCTCTATTTTTAATTCATTAATTAGCAGGCCTAAGAACGTACAGAGAAAATACTCTCTCTCTCTCTCTCTCTCTCTACCTAAAGAATTCCAATAAGTGCTCTTGAGTGGTGGAATTTATAGTGGTTGTTCTTATAACGCCACTAACCGCGAGTTTAAAAAGAGGAGTCTTTCTACAATGGACGTGAGATACCAAGGCGATTCCTATACCAGCAGTAGGTTTGAGGATTCATCTGGCACCACTGCTAATTCAGAGCTAAAATGAAGAAATGGCATACCTAGGAAGCTGCAGCGCCAGACCAGCGACAAACTGGCACTGCAGCGGCAATTCTCTACAAGTTTTGGCGTCGCAGTACACCATCTATGTCTTAGGTCAATAATAGACAGCTAAGATCAACTTTTTGACGATCCAAGAGGCAGGCAGTGCCACCTTCTACATCCTAAGTCAATAATAGACGACTAAGATCAACTTTTTGACGATCCAAGGGTCCAGATTCAGCCTGGCTTAAGTTTGCAAGAGCTATCTATCTTTAGGGTTAAAAGAGGCATGTTAGGATAGAGAGAAAGAGAGAGTGCCAACCATGAAAGGAGAGGAAGAAGAGGAAGAAGAAGACAAAAACATGCTCCACCCTACTCTATTTCTTAGTTTCCTCATCAACATCAACATCGTAGTTTGATCTTAGCTTTTTCTCTTCATTTTCTTGTGAGTTTCTCTTTGTATTTTTCATATGTAAAGAGTGATATTATTCAGAGTAAATCTTTAAAGGTGGATTCAAGAGAGCAAGAACAAAGTTTGGAGGAGGAGATTGATAACCTCCATAAATACCTTTAAGCTCTTTAAAATGGAGGAATTCTAAAACTCTTTTCTCTTTGATATTAGTATTTCTTGATTCCATGGTATGCTATTGTTCTCAATTTATATTATGTACTAAATATTTTTTTTGTCTAGTTTTGCTATGTGAACTAATCAAGTATCTTGTGTTTATTTATTTCTCTCCTCTTTTATTAATCAAATCCATTGTTGAGTTAAATTTTTTACCTTAATACTTATTGCTTCTATTTAATTGATCACTGAATAGATTGTTGAGTGAAATTTCATTGAGTTTGGAAAAGGGATTAGAAATTTGAACTTAGGTAAAACAACATAAGATTACCTAGTATAGGGTAAGTTTGCATAGGATAGGAATATACATGTGACTTGTGCAATCACTTTTGAGATCTTAATTTTAGTATACATAGTTCAATTCATATTAGAGGTAATATGTTATCTTGTCTAGGTAGATCCAATTTGCATTTGGAAAATGATCCTTGGTTACATTAGATTCTTAATTGACAACTCTAATGGATTAATTAATTTAAGAGAGAAATTGTGAAATAGCATGACAAGAGAATAGTTGGGGAATTAGTAAACTTAGATATTTTTCTTATTGATTTATCTTTTATTTATTTTGCATGCTAGTTTAGTTGCTTTATTTTATTTCTTTAAAATCTATATTTTGGTTATTTGGATAAAGTTAGAATTGAGATAATTTTAATACTTGGCGTTGAATTTGAAATTAATTCCTGTGGGTTTGATACTCTTAATTCCTAAATCTATATTACTTGTGACCGTGTGTATTTGCACGAGAGTGTATGAATTTATAGTTGCATATTCTAACCAATAGTTCTTGAACTTCAGTATACGGTCACATCTGAAGCATGTGAATGGAAAGAAATAATCCTCGTGAAAAAAATATGTATCAGAGAATATAAATGAGGAGAGAAGAATTAAAACTAATGAAAGTTTTAATATAATCCCTCATATTTATTGGACTACATGATGATTCATTGAAAGTTTCTTTGAATTTGAAATGGTCAGACCTAAGGACTTTGTATTGGAGTATATGCCCAATTGTATGCTTTTAGAATGGGATATACACCCAATTATATTTAAGCTAAAGTGTGTGCCAAATTATGCTTGAACTGGAGATCACTATAACTAGAGATTATTTAATATCAACCATTTATTTATATTATGAACATTTAATCAAAGATAGTTTCTAGATGTAGACATATCTAGAAAACTATCTGAAGTATTTCTTGATGAATTTGAGGTTGGTAAGTATAGATAATATACCTGTGTCCAGGTCTTTGAGAGTACAATACCCATTAGATTTGAGATCTGCAATTTGATAGGTTCTTCCCAGTTTAGTGTGGACTTAGCAACATGTATTTCTTTTATAACATGATCAGCAACTTTAAGTACTAAGTCACTTTCTTGGAAATTTATAACTCGTACCAACTTGTTATAGGCTTGAGTGATTTTCTTTTGATAATTTTGGACCCTATCTTGTACTTGTGCTCTACGATCTTCCAAAATTTTGAAATCAAATTCTCGAAAATTTTTTGCTCCACCAAGTGCCATCTTAGTAGAAGGTATGTTCAGTTCCACGAGCCTTATAGTTTTAACTTCATATACTAAAGAAAACAGAGTCTCTTTAGTTATAGTATGCCATGTTGCTTTGTAAGCCCAAAGAACAAGAGGTAGGCAATCATCCCATCGGATTGATTTCTCCTCAATTATTATTCTGATGATAGCCATCAAAGTTTTGTTGAATGCTTCTGTGGCTCTATTTCCTCAAGGATAGTATCTGGTGGATCTTCCATAGAAGATTTGATATATTTCCCACAGTAACTCAAAGGGTTCTCCAATAAAAAGTGTCCTATTATCAGATAATATTCTCCGAGATACACCAAAATGATAGATGATATTTTCTTGTACAAACTGGCGAGCAACTTCTAAAGTAGTCCTTTTGAGAGAAACAGCTTCAAACTATTTTGTGAAATTTCCTGTAGCTGCTAGAATCCAAATCTTTCCTTTTGAAAGAGGGCTGATCGGACCAATAAGATCAATCAACCAAGTATCGAATGGCGAAGGTGATGTAATACTTCCCATTTCAACAGTGGGTATATGTATCAAATTTCTATGTCTTTGACAGGTGTTAAATTTTTGAACGAATTCTATGGCATTATTTTCCATCGTTGGCCAATATTAGCTACTGGGAGGGCTCTCATCGATGTACAAAAAGGAGAACTGACAATACGAGTCCAAGATGAGGCTGTCACCTTTAATGTCTTCAGGGCAATCAAGCATCCATCAGAATCTATATCTTGTTATAAAATATGCATTGCAGAGCAATCTAGGACTGAAATACAGAGAACTGAGAGTTTGAAAGAAAGGCTTGAAATGAAGAGTACCTCTGTCGAGTCAACAAAAGAGAAAAAAACAAAAGTTATAGATCATACAAGTAATTCAGAAGCTCCATCATACTATCACCGAAGAAGCCGAAATTTGAAAAACTTGGGAAAGGTTATTCCAGACCATTTCCATCCATCTACGAACCTCCCTGAATGATCCTCACTGAAGAATCTGGCTGATGACTATAAATCAAGTGCTTCTTGGGAGGCAACCCATGAATTTTTTCTTTTCCTTTTTGATTTTGGATTTTTTAGGTTTCTTTTCTTTTGTTATATTTTGACTATTTTGTTTTTGTGTGTTTCAGGTTTTTGCACAAGTTTGGGGGTCGATACGTGGACTTCAGCGACTTAATTAGAAGCCTCCATCTTCGTGTGAAAATCTGAGGGAGTCTTCTTTTGCTTTCTCTTTTAATTTTTAACATTAGGGATAATGTTAATTTTAAGTTTGGGGGTAGGGAGTTAAAATTTTCAAAAAAAAAATTAAAAAATCAAAAATTTAAAAAATTAGTTTAGTTTTGTTTTTATGACCTAGTTTGATTGTCGTATGTCGATGATAAGAATTTGATTTGACTGAGTAAGGTTCTTAGAAGAATGATGAACACTATTTTTGTCTGTGTGCTTGATTCTGTGTTAGTTTGATTTTGCTTTTGATTCCTCGATAATTTTGAGCACATGAATAGTTGTATTTAATTATTTTGCTTATTTAGAGAAAGTTTATGTGGATTAAGTACATCTTTAAAATCTCATTAATAAGCTCTAGAACCTGTTTAATTATCACTTGAGATGAAATCCTAGACTGCATTGTATTAGAGACATGATTTAGGCCATTTTTGGATCGATTGAGCCTTTCAAGCCTACTCTTGACATGTATGTCCTTAGTTTACTTCTTTGAGCCTATATTGACCTTTTCTTTGACACCCATATTTTCAACCTAGCTCTAAATAGTTTCCAAAATTTTTATCTTGCACTTGATAGTACATGTGATCTTTGTTGAATACTTTTAGTTATGTGACCATTTGGGAGGAAGGGTGGTGTTGAGAAAATTTTGTAAAAAAAAAAAATGCGAAAAAGAAAGTACTATACTTATGTGAGAAAAAAAAAAGAGAAGAAAAATAAAAAAATATGTTGTGAAAAAAAAAAAAGGAATGAAAAATCATAAGTTTGAGGGTATAGTATGTCAATGAAAAAAAACAAAATATGGAGTGAAGAAGGAAGTGAAAAATAAGTTTGGGGGTTATATTAACAAAGTGTTGAGTTAAATTGTAAGAAGATGAGTTAAATTGTAAGAAGATCCGAGAATAAAAATTATATGCTTAGGGTGATTTGAGCTGCAAAAATATCTTTTATCCTATCTATTACCTTAGCTATACATTACAAGCTTAATAAAGTCTTAATGATCTTTGATGCAATGTTAGTATACATTAATAGAGAGTGGTATGAAAAGTAGGCTTATGGTGTTTATATATTTCTATCTAGAGATTTAATCATAACTTACTTGTTCGCATAAATTAATCCGAGTTGCAAGTAATTGAATGTAATTCTTTATTTACACACACACTTACGGAATCTATAGTAGAATCAGATTAGCATTTGAATTGAAATTCTAGACTTTTATAGTGTTCAGAATTTTTCTTTGAGCTTTATAATATGTGAAATCTTTGAGGCAAGTTTTTGAGAATTGAACTGGTCATGGTTTGGTCATGTTTGGCTGTTCAGAATTTTGTTTAGGTTTTTCATTCATTCTTTTGCTCAAGGACTAGCAAATATTAAGTTTGGGGGTATTTGATGTGCTCATATTTATACAATATTTATGTACCTTTTCTAATTTAATTTTGTGTTTAATTTTTTTTTCTCAAAGCTTTCTTCTTAATTTGTGCTATTTTTATTGAATTGGGTAGGTTATGAAGTACTGATACAAAAGACCACTAAAAAGTGGCGTTCTTCTCTAATGGGTTTCATTTTTAGAAGAAATACATGACAAGGCCCAAGAAGAAAATGTCTCCATGTACTTAATTGAATGTGGCCATCAATTGTCAAGCCCAATAAGGACAAAGCTCCACCTTATATACATATTGGGTATCCTAGGCCAAGAATTCGTGAATCAATGTTTATGCATGTATGAAGCATAAAAGCCAATGATTTAATATAAGGAAAGTGACGTACTAAATTTGGCCTCTTAATTGATGGTAACGTGAAGAATTGGTAACATTCTTTTAATCGGTTAACTTGACATGCCTTATAAATACGAAGATACGCTTCAGAAAGAGGGAGACCAGCGGTAGTGAGAGGTGGGAGTAAGAGAGATTAACATAGAGAGAGCAATTGGAGGCCAAATTGGAAGAGGAGGCTTGCGATTATTCTCAATCATTCCCCACTCTGCTCAACTCTCGTTTGTTTATTTTTATTTTTAGTTTCTTATTATGTTGCAAATTTTTAATTTTAGTTTTGTTATTTTAGTTATAAACTAAATTAATTTTCTAAGATTATAATGTGATCTCTATATGTAGTTTGAATTATGATGTTTTCTCTTTGATTTTGCGATTTTAATTTACGAATTGTTTATTCTATCTTGTTCTTAATGCTTTTGAGTACTTAATCACCACTTAAATTGATATTGGTAATCTGTATGAACGTGGAAGAAGAATTTCAGATTTAAACCTAGATAGAATAACACATGATCATAATTAGATGAGTTTGTGTAGAATAGGAATATACCTACATAACATGTGCAATTATTGAAAGACCTTACTCTTAATGAATCTTTTTTTTCAATCTAATTCACATAGGAATATAGTGAATTAATTAGAGGAGATATTTCTACATAACTATCGGAAGAGGCCTGTAGATACACTAGGGTTCTTGATTGGCAATTCAAGTTTAATAGTAATTCAAAGAGAGTAACAAGTGATTCAGGCATACATAGAGTGAAAATTGTAGTCCTAGGTTTATTTTCATTGGTGATTTGATAAAATTACTTGCACTCTTTAGTTTTATTTTATTTATTTTCTTGTCTTCTTTTAGTTTTAAATTTTAATTTTAGAATTTTTAAATTGATTGTTTGGATAAATTGATAACTAGTCTAGGTTAGTACTTAACAAGTTATAGCAATTTATCTATGGGAACGACATCTTTATTCGTCACTTTATTACTTGTTCGATACGTGCGCTTGTGTACAAAAATCCATAATAGAATCTATCCAAAAATGAGAATATTTCATAGTTGGTGGTTGCATTGACAAGCATGTGTATATTTAGCAGCAGAAAATCATCTTTTTTGGTATGCTTTATTTAAATCATTGAAATCTACACAGATTCTGATTTGCCGATTCTTCTTTCTTACTGATACTATGTTTGCTAACTATGTCGCATGTATACATAGTTTTGTAAATCTAACTTCTAGCATTTATCTATCCCTTTCTTGATTTGCACCTAAATATGATACTGAAATTCCTCGCAGTTTGCTAAACTGGCTTGAAAATTGTATTTAAACTAAGCATGTGCTTGATTAAGTTACTGCTTAATCCTGGCATATCATTGTAGGTCCATACAAAAACGTCATAATATTCTTTCAACAATTTGATTGAGCTATTTCAAAATTTGGTTCTGGTTTGGCAAGAATAAATATTGACTTTTCTTCTCCATCTTCTGCCAGATTTATTTTTTTGAGTCCTTCTTGAGGATTCTTGGATTCATCTTGTAATTTCTTTGGAGCGAGTGGAATAGCTTCTATTTTTTCTAAATTTTGTGCTAGACAAACTATTTCTGAACTCGCGAGGTCATTGTTGGCCTCGCTGCAACATCATAATTGATAAGGGACGCTGCAACAAAATAGGTCTTTCGAGGCATTTTATGAGCAACTTAAAAGGCTTATTACGACGCCTAAGAAAGCGCCTTCTGGGCACCGTAAAATACTCCGGATACCAAAATGTCTAATAAGTGCCATAGTAGGTCAACCAAGGTGCTTGTTAGGCACCTTGGTATCAATTTTTGTTGAAAAATACTTAAATTTGCTTAACACTCTATAAACTCCTTTTTTTCACACACTTGAATCTTCTAAACACTCTTAACTCCTTTCCAATAAGATTTCACTTCTTTATTTATTTGTTTCCTCTCATTCTCGACAAAAAAGCATAGGAAGAATTAGAAGCTTTGTAAAACCCTAAAAACCACGATGGTTTCTAGGAAATGTTCGTGGTCTCCTGTGATTTATTTACGTACAAGACATTCTGCTAAAAGAAACTAAACTGATTTCCAAGAAACCTTTGTATTTTCTTGTGATTTACTTGCATACAGGACATTCCACTAGTAGGAAACCAAATTGATTTCTAGGAAACCTTTGTGGTTTCCTGTAAGAAAAAAAGGAGGCTTATTTACTAAAATACCACCGCGTTTTATAGTTCCTAAAATATTTAGAAAAATGCCCTAAAAAAGTCGTACGAAATTTTTATTATTTTTGAAATATCGTAAATTTGGTAATATTTTTTGAAAAATAGATATAAGTGTCAGAAATCCAATTCTTTTTGCGTAAAACCCAATAAGAAAAACCGCAAAAAGAGAAAAAGAGTACATTGTATTACAGAATGAACAACAAACAAAGAAAGTTACAAAGTCCTGAATAGTCCTTCTTAATGGCCTCATGGATAAAGCTTGGAAGGGTATACCACCACGTTGGAGTTTGAATACTTGAGGCTCTAGAAGCCATGATGTCAGTGAGAACATTTCCTTCAGGATAAATGTGGGATACATAAAAATTGTATACACTTCACAATAAAATATAAAATATAAATTTAGTAAATGAATGTCAACGAGCCAGCGTCTGAAAAAAAAGATTGTTACGGTGAGAACATTTTGGCCCACATTACATCTGTATTACCAATTAATATTTCCCATAGCGAGCAATGGATGCCGTCCTCAAATATCTGATATTGTAATATGTCATCGGAGTCTCCATTTGGTGGACCACAATTTAAACGTTTTTTAAAACAAAATATTACTGCATCTGAAAAAACAAAAAACCGTATAATGCCCAAGTTCATTACATTGTCAAGCAAATATATATACATATATATATAGATACACACACCCAACGCTACTAGACAAGAAAAGCAAAGCAAAGCTTAATTGGTGTAGAAGAGAAGTTGAACAAAAATCTTAAGCCTTTACAATTATTTCTTCTTTTTCTTTTCCCCCTTATAAAAAGCCAAACTGGTTTTCTTGCACGACACATACACACCCATCAAACTTAAATATTTGACGCCTTCCTTGCCTTCTCCTTAATCAGAATATGCTTATTGCTTTGTCCTCTTTATTCTTCACTTGTTAATTTTGATAAATACTCAAACTTCTTTAACATTCATATATTCCATATCTAGTACTTATCTTCAAACAAATTAACTTCACCAATAATGGGGAATTGTCTCACCCTCTCTCCCTCTCAAACAAGGGATGTTTCAAAGAAAAGCAAGGCTTTGCCTATTGAAACCATCTTCAAGCTTCCCTCTCCAATACCCTCTTGGCCTCAAGGTACCCATATAATTTGTATTTACATTATATTTACACATATCTACATCTATATATGCACTCTTAATATTTCTCTCCTTCGTCATTATAATTTGTTGCCATATGGATGGAATGACTATGTACATTAATATGATATAGGTGAGGGTTTTGCAAAAGGAACCATTGATTTGGGAGATATTGAAGTTTCTCAAATATCAAGATTCAACAAAGTTTGGTCAACTCACGAGGGAGGACCAGACAACCTTGGGGCGACCTTCTTTGAGCCCTCGCCCATACCCGAAGGCTTCCACATATTAGGCTATTACAGCCAGCCCAACAACAAGCCCCTCTTCGGGTGGGCACTGGCCGCCAAAGACAACACAAACGGCTCAGCTCTAACGCAACCAACTGACTACGCTCTCGTTTGGAGCAGCGAGTCTCTCAAAATCAAGCAAGACGGCAATGGCTACCTCTGGCTGCCGACAGCCCCGGACGGCTATAAAGCCGCTGGCTTCGTCGTCACGGACTCTCCCGAGAAACCGCCGCTCGACAAAGTCCGTTGCGTCCGCTCGGACCTCACCGAGCCCTGCGAGGTCGAGTCCTGGCTCTGGGGACCAGGCCAGGCGCCGAGCACCAACGCGGATGGTTTTGACGTCTATAGCCTTCGTCCAACGAACCGCGGGACGCAAGCTCTCGGCGTTAGAGTTGGCACATTTGTCGCCCGCACCGGCGGGACTAGTGCTCCAATTCCTTCAACCTTGGCTTGTTTGAAGAATGTTAATCCGAACAAGTATTCATCTATGCCGAATTTGACGCAAATCGACGCCGTGTTTCGAGCTTACTCTCCATTGGTCTACCTCCATCCAGACGAGAAGTATCTCCCTTCATCAGTAAACTGGTATTTCGCAAACGGAGCTCTTCTATACAAAAAGGGCGAAGAGTCCCAACCCGTTGGGATCGAACCAAATGGCTCAAACCTCCCACAAGGTGGCGCAAACGACGGGTCGTTTTGGCTGGACTTACCGGTGGACAAGAACGCCAAAGAGAGAGTGAAAAAGGGAGATTTGAGCAGTGCCCAAGTTTATTTACACGCCAAACCAATGCTCGGGTCCACATTCACCGACTTAGCCATGTGGATTTTCTACCCATTTAACGGACCAGCCAGAGCCAAGGTCGAGTTTCTCAACATCTCATTGGGGAAAATCGGCGAACACATAGGGGACTGGGAGCACTTGACCCTCAGGGTGAGCAATTTCACCGGGGAGCTATGGATCCTCTACTTCTCGGAGCACAGTAAGGGCAAATGGGTCGAAGCTTCGGAGCTCGAATTCGGCGGCGGCGGCAGCTCGGACAAGCCGGTGGCTTACGCGTCGCTTAATGGGCACGCGCTGTACGAGAAGCCGGGGCTGGTTTTGCAAGGGAGTGGTGGGATCGGGATAAGGAATGATACTGCCAAGAGCAAAATTGTTATGGACACGGCGAAGGGGTTCGCGGTGGTGGCGGGTGAGTATTTGGGTTCGGCGATTACGGAGCCGCCTTGGGTGAACTACCTGAGGAAATGGGGTCCCAAAATTGATTACGACACGGCGGAGGAAGTCAAGAAGATTGAGAAGGTTTTGCCTGGGAAGCTCAAGTCTGCCTTTGAGAAATTTGTGAATGGTTTGCCTGATGAGATATTTGGGGAGGATGGGCCCACTGGGCCCAAGGTAAAAGCGAGTTGGAGTGGAGATGAAGCAATTTGAGAGAATAACCTAAAGATTATGCCATTAATATGACAATGTTGAATTGTGTATAAGATTCTGTTCGATAATTGTATATTTATGTATATCTTTATTAAAAACGAAATTATAGGGCTGTTGAGTTGGGTTTGGTTATGACTACTCGTGTAATTTTGTAACATCTATGTCGTAGTTTATTATCCTAATTACAAAAATTTTCTTTCGTTTTTTTTTTTAAAAAAAACTAGATTATTTCCTATTTTAGTTTATGAAAATAAATAAATAAAACTCCTTTTGGATTTCAAACTACAAACAAATCTAACTTGAGCAAAAATTTACTCAAAAATAGAATATGAAAAACTAGCTAAAGTACTATACCTACTCAAAGTCTAAATTTGAATAAAACTAAGAAAAAATAAAATACAAAAATTTGTTTCGTTTTTTTCCCTCAAAATTTTGTTATTCTTGTAAACAAAAGATGGATTTTATATCATGACAAAAATTGTCTTTCTCACCGAAATTTTCTGTATTGCTTTAATCTGATTAGTTATTTGATGTTTGATTCCCTTAAATTAATCTTAATTTTTTTCGATAATTATTGGTGTTGATTCTTTCCTTTTCTTTTTTTCTTCCCCTGGTTTACCCGTGAATATGCCAAATATGTTGCTGTCACTAATTAGATGTGTAGAATTATGGCAACAAGGAGTTTACGTGTAACCAAACCAAGAAGAAAAAGGAAAACAAGGTTTATAAGAAAGGCCAATAAGAATTAGCTACTCCGATACTAAGAGGGAAACTGGCACTACTTAAGGGAAGAAATAAGGTAGACACCCTAGTAAAGTCATTAATTAGAAGTTGATTATATTATATAGAGGAAATACTTGATGAAGATGCCTTCTTATATATGAGTGGTTCAAGTTCGAATATACCTTGCATGACGAGCATATATATTTTTCAAGTGGTCCCGGCCCTTAAGAAGACTTAGTAAGTAACCTAACCCCAATGACCTTCGAACTTTGAAGTAATCATGCTATGACATAACTAAACTCATTATTCCACATTAAGTGACGCATTCTCCTTATGCTCTAAATATATTTGTGTCACTACTTACGTGGGAGACACTACACTCATTTCATGACCCTTCTCTAACGTGGAGAGGGGGCCCACAGGTGGGGACTATGCTGGCGGCCGGCCACCGTCTTTGAAAGAGTCATGCAATTCACATGTGTTGTACAAACTTGTACTTATTCTCTTATCAATTCACGCACACATTCAAGAGAGTCTAACTAACACTATAATCCAAAAGCAACAAATATGACGGCATCTCAAAATTCATCCCCGAAAAGGACTCGCGTTAAGTACTAGAAGTTAGATAGATTACATGTAAAAGACATCATGATATAGTATGGAAAATTTATCGTGTTACTAGTCGTAGTGAATATTTCTAAACCGCTCTCCGGAGCGAGGAAACAAACTGGAGACAATGGAATAGAACTCTTTGGCTAAGGGGGCGCGAGAATAGGAATACGAGATTCCAATCTAAAGCTTCTCAAAGAAGAAAAGGAACACCATTAATTATTGAATGATGGATGAAAAATGGGCTTGGAAGGAAGATAGTGAGAAGAGAGCGGGGATTGCTATTGAGATATTTCTCTAATTTTTTTTTTCCCCCTCTTGCTAACCTATTGTTGATTATTTAAAAAGGTGTTTTAGTGGCTGTTGAAAAGAAGGTCACTATGGAGATGGCTGATTTTACTAAGTAAGATGTTTGGCATCTTTTGGAGAATGTGTGTCTAGATAAAGCCCCGGGAAGGACAGAACAGCTGCTATGTTTTATCAGCATATTTTTGGTATCATAGGGAAATTGACATGGATAGTAGTAATTTGGACTAAAATAAATTTTTTAAGTATTTTGAAAAATAACGTTTCTAGAAGTCTCATAATATTCTATGACCAGATCACACTATTAGTAACTGTTATGCGATCTTAAATCCACAACAGTCAACGATGAAAAAGGAAAGTCGACGATTTGTCCTAATCAGGCCGCACATACGTTTTCTATATTAAAAGTGCGACCTCTTCTAGATATGATAGGTGCGACCAGCCTGGAAAGGGAAACTAGGTCAAGCATCTTCAAACGGGTAATCAATATAGAAAAGGAAATAAGCCTCAGAGTGGAGATTGAGTAATCCCTTTGTTTAATTAGAGATGTTACCCGATTCTATATTTACCTAAAATTGTATTTCTGATTATACACTTACTCGTTTATGCAATTAGAAAACTTTAAGCCATCCTCATCTATATAAAGGTGGCTTAGTTTCATTGTAATCTAGGACACAAAAATTCTTCACAAACACTTCATTACTCTCTAATTCTCTCTTTGCCCTCACCTTAAGGCTTAGAGAAACTCTTGTAATTCTCTAGAAATTAGTGAAGAACAGTGGACGTAAGCTCATCTTTTTTGGAACTGAACCACTATAAAATTTGTGTCTCTTTATTTGTTTTACTTTATCAATCCTTTTCACACACAAGCCACATCTCGCTATTTCTTAAATTCTTTGTTGACAAAACCTCCATCAACAATTGGTGCTAGAAGGAGGGCTATTCCAGCAAAAGTGTCAATTTTGCTTGTTCAACAATGGCAAACACCAGAAACACCACCAAAAACGCTGGAGTTAGCCAAAACCAATCCCAAAGCACTATGGCTGTGCAGGACAATCCTGTCCAGGATCAACCTACTGCGACCGTACCAGAAAACATCGAGCAAAGACAAGATCGCATGGAGGACGCACTGGTGAACTTTTAGCAAATCACTAATCAGATTAACGATTCTCTGCGATGACTTGCTGAAGGACAGATGGTCACTCCACCACAGCAAGAACGCCCCAATGATCGTCCTGCTCGATAGCCTGAAAGAGGAATTCAGATCCGAGAGGCAGGGAATCGCGATCAGCCTAGAACCCAACAGGAGCGTCGCATAGATCGCACCTCCAAAGAGAAAGGCAAAGCCGCAAACCTACCACAAGAATCTGGCACTGAAAGTTCGAGCACTGATTGTGATCGTGGACAACCTTCAAGGAGAGTAACCGTCAATCGTGATCATCAGAGCAGCGAGCAGAATCGTCAATCGAGGAGCGTCTTCGAAAGAATTAGCAAGGAACCAAGGTAGAATCCCGCAGACCTAAGACAACACTTAGAACAGCGACGTAGCCGTGAGCGATCTATATCGCACCATCATAACCAAAGTCGATCTCGTCGTACTATTACAGTAGAGTCTTCACAAAGGTCACAGCAGACCCTGCCTAACCAACCTGCTGCTGAACACCGTAACAACGATCAAAGACCACCCCTGCCACCAACTAATGCCCTTCCTCCAAATATTGATGTTCATAATTTGAGGATTGCATTAGAGACGATTGCCGGCTGGGATGATGAGCTCGTTGATGGATATCGTCAATCGCCATTTAACGATGAAGTTCGAGCCGCTGCATTGCCTGTTGGATTCAAACTTCCCACCATAAATACTTTTGATAGGAAAACTGATCCACAGGACCATATGGACCACTTCAGCGATCTGATGGAGCTCCATCGGGTTGACGACCTCGCACAATGCAGATGTTTTGCTGTAACCCTCACAGGAGCAGCGAAGAAGTAGTTTCGAGGACTCCAGCCTGGTTCAATCTCGTCTTGGCAACAACTTCAAACCGCATTCTTAAGACAGTTTCAGGTCGCCCAAAATTTCACTGTTCCGTTAATCAATCTGTCAGCCATTCGACAAGGTCCGGAGGAGACTCTACGATCTTATCTCAATCGCTTTACCTCAGAGTTAGCAAAAGTCAGCAACCCACTTGAAGGAGGAGTCTTAACTCTACTGATGGCCGGGGTGCGAGCTGAAACCAAACTCTGGGAGGAATTGCTCGAGCGGGAATGTAGAACTCTCGAGGACTTCTATAGACGGGTTGGTCGTGATCTAAGAGTGGAATCTTCACGTGAGAATCTTCACAAGACAAAGGGAGGAAAAGATTCAACAAAAGATGCGACCACGACCAACAACAACAAGAAGTCGAACAAGAGGAAAAACGAGCAGCCATCTGAGAAACAGCCCGAATTAAAAAGGCAGGTGATCCCAAAGGCACCCATAAGGTTAAATAACTATACTGAGCTGAACGCGCACATAGATCATATCTACGCGGTTACAAATCAGCATGAACGATATCGTCAACCGGAGCCGATTAAATGGGACAGAGCAAAACGTGACCCCAACAAGTTTTGTCGGTACCACAATGATATTGGACATGACACCATGAACTGCTACGCCCTGAAAGATGAGATTGAGAGACTAATTAAAGAAGGGTGACTACGGCAGTACACCCGGCAAAATAATGAAAGAAGAGTAGAAAATCAACAGCGACCTCCCGAAGTGCAACGTGAAGTGAGAACTATTTTCGGAGGACCGCATATTGGCAGAGATTCGAAGAGGGCACAAGATAGGTACGCGAGAGAAGCTCGACAGCAGCCATTGACCAATGTCATGCATCTTGAGCAGCGACCACAAAAGCTTCAACGGGTACTTGATATGGACATCACTTTCACAGAGCAGGACGCAAGAGAAGTCCATTACCCGCATAATGACGCGCTGGTTATTAAAATCAACTGTGGAAGCACTCAGTTATGGCGAGTACTGATCGACAATAGAAGTGCTGTGGATATCTTGTACTATGATGCCTTCAAGAAGATGGGGTTGAGTGACAATGATTTGAAACCCACTGTCACTCCACTCTACGGATTTACTGGAGATAGTATAATGCCTAGGGGCATGATTGAGTTGATGGTTAACGTTGGAACTTATCCAAGAGTTTCAACGGTAATGGCTCAATTTTTGGTTGTAGATTCCCCCTCTGCATTTAATGCTGTATTGGGAAGACCAACTCTCAGGGAACTTCGAGCTGTCACTTCTATTTATCATCTCGCCATGAAGTTCCCAACGCAGCATGGAGTAGGTGAGGTGCGAGGTAACCAGTATGACGCACGTACTTGCTATAATAACTCATTGAAGCTCGCATCAAAGGATACATCACCCCGCACAATGATGGTCTAACTACAGGAAGAAGCGTCGATTAAAGCGTCAACTGAAGACCTCGATCCTCGAGAAATCAATGGAGTCAAAACTGGACCTACTGAAGACTTAGAAGATATATCAATCGATGAATCCTCGAAGATCCTCAGAATCGGGGTAAAGCTTAAGGAACCTGTGCGAGCTGAGATGATCGCTTTTTTAAAATCGAATTTGGACATCTTCGCGTGGTAACACTCGGATATGGTGGGGATTGATCCGAATGTCATGTGCCATCGCCTCAACATAGATACAACAAAGAAGCCAGTACGTCAGAAAAGAAGGGCGATGGATCCAGAGCGCTATGTTGCATTAAAAGAAGAGGTGAACAAGCTGCTCAAAATTGGGTTTATTAGGGAATCTTTTTACCCAAACTGGCTCGCAAATCCAGTTTTAGTAAAGAAACCCAACAGGAAGTGGAAAACATGTATCGATTTCACTGACCTCAACAAAGCTTGCCCGAAAGATAGTTTTCCACTCCCAAGAGTCGATCAGCTTGTAGATGTAACATCTAGGCACAAACTTTTAAGCTTTATGGATGTATATTCTGGATATAACCAAATTCCCATGTACGATTTAGATGAAGAGTACACTTCGTTCATCACTGATTGAGGGTTGTATTGCTATAAGAAGATGCCTTTCGGACTCATCAATGAAGGGGCAACTTATCAACGTCTTGTCAATATGATGTTTGCCAAACAAATTGGCAAGACAATGGAAGTATATGTGGATGACATGCTGGTGAAGTCAAAGAAAGAAGAAGATCATGTCAAAAACCTCGATGAGATATTTGAAATCCTTCGAAAGTACCGGATGAAGCTAAATCCCCAGAAATGTGCGTTTGGTGTAGGATCTGGGAAATTTCTGGGATTTATGGTCAACCAGCGAGGCATCGAAGCTAATCCACAAAAAATTCATGCGCTAATTGACATGCAGTCGCCTCGCAAACCAAAAGATGTGCAGAGCCTGGTGGAAAGAGTGGCCACACTAAGTCATTTTGTGTCAAGATCAACTGATAAATACCAACCATTCTTTGAAGTGCTGAAAGGGTCGAAGAAATTTGAGTGGACTAGGAAGTGCGAACAGGCGTTCCAAGAACTGAAGAAACACTTGGGTTCCCCTCCACTCTTGTCAAAGCCAATATCTGGGGAGAAATTGTATTTATATCTCGCAGTTTCCAAATATGCGACAAGTACTGCATTAATTCGAGAAGAAGAAAACATACAGCGACCTGTCTACTATGTAAGCAGGAGGTTGTTAGATGCCGAGACGAGATACCCAGAGATGGAGAAGTTGGCATTAGCACTAGTTATTGCATCTAGAAAGCTTCACCTTATTTTCACGCACATACAATCGACGTTTTCACAAACTTCCCACTGAAACAGGTCTGAACAAAACCAGAAGCTTCTGGACGATTATTAAAATGGGCAGTTGAGTTAAGCTAATTCGACATCAACTTTCGACCTTGTGTTGCGATCAAAGGACAGGCTCTTGTAGATTTTATTGCGGAATTTACCTATGACGTCAACCTTCCTACCAATGTAATTGAAAAACCCACTCTGGACTTGTCAAAACTGTGGAAACTATATGTCGACGGGTCATCAAATGAGAGTGGAGCTGGTGCGGGCTTGATGTTAATTAGTCCCGAAGGTCATAGAATACACTGTGCACTACGATTCGGATTCCGTGCATCGAACAATGAGGCAGAATATGAGGCATTGATTGCTGGACTCAAGCTCGCACACGAAATGAAGGTCGAAATGATAAAAGAATACAGTGATTCTCAGCTAGTGGTTTGTCAAGTAAATGGCGACTACCAAGCAAAAAAAGGAAGAATGATGGCTTATCTACAAAAAGTACAACGACTGTTCTCGATGTTTACCGCTCACAGTATTCAACTTCTTCCTCAAGCTAAAAATACTCAAGCAGATGCCCTAGCCAAGCTCGCTTCAGCGAAAGATGCCGAATTATTGAAAGTTGTGCCAGTAGAATTCCTCGCAACACCAAGTATTGAAGTGAAGTCTCAAGTGACCATGCTAGTCCATTAGAAACCTACATGGATGGATCCTATAATAAAATATTTACAAAACGGTAAACTTTCCGAGAACAAAGATGATGCAAAGCGACTTCGGATGAAGGCAGCTCGTTATATTATATATGACGACAAACTTTATCGAAGAAGTTTTAGCTCGCCTTTATTACTGTGCATTGACAACGAACAAGCATACTACATAATGAAGGAAATTCATGAAGGGATATGCGGAAATCATTCTGGGGGGCAGGCACTTACAAACAAAGCCCTTAGACAAGGTTATTTTTGGCCTACTATGAAGAAAGATGCAATAGAATTCGCTCAAAAATACGATAAATGCCAGCGATTCGCAACCATACCTCGAATGCCACATGTTCCTTTAACTTCGATGACTAGTCCTTCGCCGTTTACGATCTGGGGAATAGATATCATTGGGACTCTTCCGTTGGCACGAGATGGATTGAAGTATGCAGTAGTCGCAGTTGATTACTTTACCAAATGGACAAAAGCTGAAGCTTTAAGTACTATTTCTGCGAAAAAGATGATAAATTTTGTTTACAAGTCTATAATCTGTCGTTATGGTATACCGCATACAATAATTTCTGATAATGGAAAGCAATTCGACTGCGACGAATTTCACAATTTCTGCGATAACTTAGGTATCAAGAAAAGCTTCTCTGCAGTTGTCCATCCGTAGGCCAATGGTTAAGTTGAAGCTATTAACAAGATACTTAAGCAAAACCTGAAGACAAAGCTAGAAGAACATAAGGGAGCTTGGCCGGAAGTACTTCCTGAAGTATTATGGGCCTATCGTACCACTCAACGAACCACCACTGGGGAAAGTCCATTCTCTCTAGTATACGGTTATGAAGCCATGGTCCCAGTAGAAATTGGTGCGAGCTCCCTACGACGATCCGCTTATGAGCATAGTCAGAATAATGCTCTAATGAGGATTGAGCTCGATCTTTTGGAAGAAAGGCGCGAACAGTCTCAACTACGAGTTGCATCATACCAACAGCACACTGCTCGGTATTACAACTCTAAAGTAGAAAATAGAGAATTCGGGGTTGGAGATCTTGTTCTTAGACAAATTTTACCTAACACTAAAGAGCATGGTGCTGGTGTGTTTGATGCCGTCATTCGACCTGGGACTTACAAGTTGGCTCGCATTGGGGGACAAAAGATCGAGCACGCATGGAATGCAGAGCAACTTCGACGATATTACCAATAAATCTTCATGTATATTTTCATGTTTTCAAACGATGACAGACGTCCTGTTATTTATCGGAATTCGTCAATAAAGACTATTTTTTGGTGATTTATTGTGTCTGATGGTTTCGATCGACTTTTAATAGTTTTAATGGCAGTCTTCAAACACCATAAAACTCGGAGGGTAGTAGGATCAGATCGTCATCTCCTACTCGCTTCCTAAGGAACTATGCAAAACGTTCATTTAGAGGAGTCGGAATTTTAGATCGCCAAATTTCTAAAAATTTCTTAAAATCTTAGGATTTTCTCCTCGCTTCATGCCATAGCATGTCGTATTACGCAATTTTCCTCCTCGAACAGCAAAGTAACTAAGCAAAACGTTCATTGTTCGATGTGATATATTGCTATAAACTCTATTTTGACATGGAACTTTTGAAAACAAATATTGAGTTTGCATCACTCATGCTCGTTGTTTTTCTTAAGCGACCTAACCTATCCTAATACTTAAAACCCGTTTTAAGTTATTGGATTCGAATCGCAATAGCGTACTGATCAGTCACTTAGTGATTGACTACTTGGTTAAATTATTTGCATTACTATTGTTTATGCGATGTGAACTTTGTTTTGTTGGCAGGAATAAAGAATAGAAACTCGATGAATAAAAGCTTGGTTAAAAAATAATTGCAGGACGAGCACGCATTTGTCTTTAGTATTACAAAAATTACAAAATATTTATTTTGCAGAAGTACTTGCTCCCGTCTCTGCCGCCTTCTCCACAGCTTCTGCCTCCTTCCAACTATTGACAAGCTCGACGAAATCCTCGCCAAGTATAGAAAAGTCGAACTCCGGATGCTCGCAGTATATGTTATAAATGATTGTTGAAGAGGCGATGTCGCTGGCTTTTTCTTCAAGTTCCTTGACTTCAGTAGCTCTGAAGTCCTCTATCGCTTTGTAACCAGCTTCTTCGGCTACTTTCTTCAAAGCATCCGGATGCTCGGAGACAGTTTTCTCGAGATCCTTGACTCTTTCTTCGAGCTTCTCTTTCTCAAACTTCGCCTTCTCCAAATCCTCCTGCAACTGCTTCTTTTCAGACTCGAAGGACTTTTTCTCGTCCTCACGAGTCTTCTCCAGGTCCTCGAGTGCATGAGTCATCTCTTCGACCTTCTCGCCTTTCTCCATGCTCTCTAGAACCGGGTCATACATCAGTACGGCAGCTGCGGCAGTCTGAAGAATATAAACATATTAGTACGAGGAAAGTGTTGAAGAATATAAATAAAATAGAGAAACTTACATTTGTGAGCATTCGCATAGCGGCATTGAATGCGACCCTAGGAGATCTTTTCTTCATCTTCTCCCAGGCTTCCTCCGAAGTGAAGTGATCGATAAAGGCCGCACTCAGACTAGCCTTCTCTGGTAGTTGACGAAGAAGTGCGAGGATCTCTTCGTCCTTGTTTGCCTGGCTAACTCCTGCAGATGAAGTAGCCGACTCCTTAGAAGGCTCGGGATGGCTCGCAGGCTTGAAAGGCTGGGGAGGAGGCGAGCTGGCTGGGGTGTCCTCAAAGGCAACTTTTCTTTTTTTCAAAGAGTCGACCTTCTCCTTCCCCTTTGAAGGAGGCATGCTGTCTGGAGTCTTGGATCTCGCCATAGATCCATGAGTGGAAAGGGGAGCTCACAAACCGCTTCCGATTGTCATATCTGCACAAATAAGCTTTGTTAGCATGAGGAAGGTAATGTGATAATAAAAAAAAAAAGAGAATACAGGAAAATTACCTTCTTGCAGCTGGGAAGATGAAGATGGAGCTTCAGGAGATGGTTCGACGTAGGGAGTAGTAGGTGTTTTTCGTTTCCTGGATTTGGAAGACGAAGCACCCCTTTCTTTCTGCCTCCTCGACTGCTTCTTCGAGCTAGAGGGATTAGATGGACGGTTCGCAGAGTATGGTAGAGCGGCACCCTTGGGGAATAGCCTGCAAGCGATCAGGTTCTTGGTCATTCCAAGCTTCTTCCAGTCAAATTCTTCGACTGGAAGGTTGTTTATCTTAAAGACCCTTATGATCTGTGCCTCGTTGAGTCTTGGCCGCTCTTTGTTATCTGCAATGAAGAATAAATGCGATCAAGAAAATAATGTATACGGTAAATACAAGTCAAAGTAGAGAACTACTCACCAGGACTCTGAAAGAACCCGTTGTCAGCATAATCGAAGTGGAATAATAGATTTTTCCATTTTTCCATATTGTTGCGAACTCCGTGAATGGTCTTTATTGCTTGATTCGACCATTTGCTCGCATAAAAAAATCCAAAATCTGAGGGTTCGATTTTACTTGGTAGAACCAAGCAAATTCTTCAGGAGTGGGAGAGCCTAAACCTAGTTTATGGTATAATATATACAAACCTACCATATATCTATAGGTATTAAGAGTTAGTTGATAAGGGATGACTCCGTAGTAGTCGACGATAGATTTAATATATGGATGAAGCGGGAGGTGGACGCCGTACCTAACGAATGCTTCTGAGAACGAGGCAGTACCGCGAGGAGGGGTGTGTGGTCGATTGAATTCTGTGGGAATGCGGAGTAGTATGTTAATGTTGTAGTTACGGATGATTTTCTCAAGCTTGATCGTGCTACAGCTCGTCTTTACGTTAGTACACGACCAGTTTCCTTCTACATACTGATACCCTTTCGCGTATTCAGGGGCACCCCTAATGTGCTGAGGCCACTGGTCTTGGGGAAGGTCGCCTATGCGAGGACTACTTTGTCTAGCCCCTGTTATCTCTACTTCAGGTCGCTCTATATAATCGTCGAGATCTATAGAGCTAGTCTTTGAGCTCGTTTCAGAGAATGACGACTCCCCTGAGAATGCATTCCCCTCCCTAAACTCTTCGCTACTAGACATCTGAAAAAAAAAATTAAAACAGGAAGTATTTAATCCTGTGCGAGTATCTTTCTACAGGTAAAATCATATATTGATTTATACTAACCTAAAATGCGACCTAGAGATAGGCGTATTATTGTCTATTTTTTACAAGTACACTCGTTATGTGCGAGCAACATACGGTAATTAGGGACTACAAGCCCTAGAATGTCCACAAATTGTTCGACTATTTCGACAAACTTCTAAGCGATCTTATGGTTCGTCTGAAATGTTCGAGTGGTTCTTCGATAATCCGTCATTCGAACTATCAATTTTTATATGGTTTGGTTCTCATATCAATGTTCAAGAACCTAATTCCTATGGATTTTCCCATTAATTCATCAAGATAATAAGTACTCTTAGATTTTGATCCCTAAGGTTCATGCTTCTATAACCTAGATTTCAGGTTCTCTAAAATCATGAATTTGGTACTATAGGAATTGCAGAAATCGTGTTGAAAAATGGAAAATGTTCCAAGGAAAAATGAGAGAGGGGCAGATGCTAACCTTGTTTTCGGGGAATCTAAAGAACTTAAGTGTGCTTGGAGGATTTTGGGATGCTTCGCCGGTTTCTCTGAGACGGAGTTGCTGTAAGAAGTCGGAATGACTTGCCGGATATGGGATAAGGAAGAAAGGTTCAGCAATTCGTCAGAAGGAAGAGTGTTTTTGTCTCGGGTCTCAGAAAATAAAAAGGAGATGGAAGGTTAAGCAAGTTTCGGAAGGAAGAAGGGGGAAAAAGAGTATTTATATATTTAATGATTCGACAGATCAGAGCCTTAGATCAAGGGATTTATTTCTTAAATCTAATGGCCGAGATTCGCGTGGGATTCGAATTCGGAAATTAAAGTGGATTTAATTCTTGAAATTTGAAACGTCTTAAACTGAAACGACGGCTAGTACTATCGTCATCATCACGACTGTTCGAGAAACGGAGAAGTCGCCTCGAGCTGTGTCAATTTCTCAAGGGAAGACGACACGTGGATGCTTCTATCAGGGAAAGGTACGCGTGGTTCTAAAAAAGTATGATTCAAGACTTGACGACTCTTCAGAATTTCAAGATGACCTCATGACATCGCATTCTTAAGCTCGCATTTACTTGAATAGGAAGCTCCGTTTAGCCTAAAGGCTAATGGAGCTGGGGGGCCATTGTTATGCGATCTTAAATCCACAACAGTCAATGATGAAAAAGAAAAGTCGACGATTGGTCCACATTAGGCCGCACATACGTTTTCTAGATTAAAAGTGCGACCTCTTCTAGATATGATAGGTGCGACCAGCCTGGAAAGGGAAACTAGGTCAAGCATCTTCAAATGGGTAATCAATATAGAAAAAGAAATAAGCCTCAGAGTGGAGATTGAGTAATCCCTTTATTTAATTAGAGATGTTACCCGATTCTATATTTACCTAAAATTGTATTTCTGATTATACACTTACTCGTTTATGCAATTAGGAAACTTTAAGCCATCCTCATCTATATAAAGGTGGCTTAGTTTCATTGTAATCTAGGACACAAAAATTCTTCACAAACACTTCATTACTCTCTAATTCTCTCTTTACCCTCACCTTAAGGCTTAGAGAAACTCTTGTAATTCTCCAGAAATTAGTGAAGAATAGTGGACGTAGGCTCATCTTTTTTGGAGCTGAACCACTATAAAATTTGTGTCTCCTTATTTGCTTTACTTTATCAACCCTTTTCACACACAAGCCACATCTCGCTATTTCTTAAATTCTTTGTTGACAAAACTCCCGTCAACAGTAACCATTATATATTTAGTTCTAAAAACTTGTAACTTTATGGTCACAGATACTATGACCTCCATTACACTTCTATAATTAAATGTCATGTTTTATAATACTCACAGAAAAATCATTTTAGTTGAAAAACTCCTAATCATGTCTATTTCCCAATATCATAGGTAAGGATATTTCAAAGGCTTTCGTAAGGACCATCATATGGTGCAGCAGAAGGTGGTGTGTATGACAATTAAATTTTTTTACACACAAATAGAGTCTTAGGATCATTATAGCTTTGTTCTTTTAATACATATAATCAAAAAACTATTTTTATAGAAAAGAAAGAATGCTTTAACCTTTCTTTTGAGAATTTTCTTCTGATGAAATTATTGATCTTTACTACAGCTATGAGACTACGATCTTCCTCACCAAGTCTCCACACCAAAGAACTAGGAAGTGGGCTATAAATAATTATAATCTTATTATTTTTCACACACTTTTAGAATTCTTGCTATATGTCTTAACTCATGAGATAGCAAGAGGATAAAGGAGAGAGAGAGAGAGAGAGAGAGAGAGAGAGGAAAGACACATAAAAAAATTGAAGAAAAAATAGTAGCACCTTTTTTTTTTCTTTTTCGTTATAGACCTATTTAAAAAATCGGTCTGTCTCTTTTAATTTAAATGTATAAACTATAAAAATTAGTTTGCCTAATTTTCTCAAACTCTTTACACGCCTAATGCTGTTTTCAAATTGATAAATTGACAAATTAGTATAATATTAATGCTATATTATCTTAAATAAGAAAAATAAATTTAATCCTTTTAAATATATTATCAAAACATATAACAGATAAGAGAGAGAAGGAAACCAAAAACACAATTACATCTAAAGCCACATTAGAATACTGCTAGGATTAGATTTTTTAGGTTTCCTATTTTTTCGCAACCCTTTAACGCGTAAAAGAATTTCTAATTAGATTTTAAACAATTTAAAACCATGTAATAGATAACATATTTCACTCAATAGGAAAATAATATCCCTATATTAAGGATAGAGTTTACACGTATAAGCCAAAAGATTTTAACATGTAAAAAGTTTCCTATTAAAGTGAAATACCTCTCTATCCTATTTAAATTTATTTATTTAATTATATAGTTAATTCCATATCTTTTTTTAATATGGAAAAAACAAAACAACCTTTGAAAGGTGGAAGCTTACACGTTAATGAGGAAAAAAAATTCTTTAATTATTTTTTTTCATCATTTGTAAACGTGAAAGGTTGAGACAATCTCAAAAATATTTCCTTAATTGTTTTTATTCCCAAATATTCAAATAATCAAATTATAAAATAATGGAATTAATTTACTTGGTAAATCATAATTTCCCAAATAGAAGATAATAAAAATAACCGTATTATTTTTCTTATCTTTATGCGTGTAACACAGAGAAATTTTCTCTGAGTTATACGCCTAATACAGTGACAGGTTGTTGCCTATTAAATAATCATATTATCTATAAGGAATAATAAATGAAATAGATAAAAATAATAATAATTATTATTTTTTATAATATGACACATAAACCATTAAATATGTAACAATTCTAAATTAAATATCAATATAAGAAAGTGACTATATAACATATTCAATACAGTGTTAATAGAGGTGGCTCGGGGACCTTTGGATTTGTAATTTCAAGCTCCAATAAATTTGATTATTAATTAAACTCTTTAATTAAATTATCGAATTTATTAGTTCCAATGTCTCTTAACTCCAAGCTATTTATGTAGCGACATTAAATGGAGGTACTTTATATAATCAGATTATATAGGACTAGACCATATAAATTTGAATATCTGATAATATCCGTTACAGAATAGAACATTCAAATTTATCAACCGATGATCATATATGGAACCATCTTAATCCTGAGTAATTAATAAACTCATATTTATGTTTTTATGTCTCTTGATGTATTCGGTAACATCCGTGTTTATACTAGACCAAATTATTGTATGCTGGAGACATGATAATATAGATAGCTAAAAATATTAATTAACAATATGGAATACATTCCTTCCAAATGGAAGTTAGAAAAATAATTCTTTTAAGTAATGATTTGGTACTTAAACGATAGAGAGCTCAATTTATGATTTGATCATGAATTTGTTATTCATTAGAAAATCATGGGAACTCAATAATAAAGAAGTAATTAGAGAGGATAACAGATTATGAACCTAACTCTATTTATGAATCATTTACGGAGGATTGATCTGTATGTAATGATTAAATCAATGGACAAATTTTATGATTGCTTTGAGTAATGTATACTGTAATTTTTAAGAGTGCAATTCTCAACCAGGGGCTATTGGAAATAAAAGAAAGTGGCAACAGAATCAAGGAGAAAGACAAGGGTCCCAAAAACACCAAGTAACAGGCTAGCGGACATAATCGGTTACTACTCAGAGGACTGTTTGTCCTAAATATGGAAAAACTCATCGTAGAGAGTGTTTAATGGGTTTAGGTGCTCGCTTCTTATGTGAAAAGTCCGGTCACTTTACAAAGAATTGTCCAAACACTTCAGAGGAGAAGAAGAAAGTTCTAGCTCGTGTGTATACAATGACCAAAGAAGATGCCGAGGCGAACCCATCTGTTATAGCAAATGAGATTCTTATCTCTGGTATTCCTATTCATGCATTAATGGATTCAGGGGCTATACATTTATTTGCATCACCTGCATTTGTGAGAAAATTGGGCAAAATACCAAAGTACTTGAATTTCAAATATTGTGTAACCATTCAGTCGGGAGAAACTTTATGTTCTGATCAAGTTCTCAAAGCATATCCAATCCAAATAGCTGATAAAGACTTGTGTGTAGATTTGATAGTATTGGATATGTAAGATTTTGAAGTTATCTTATGTATGGATTAGTTATCTAAATACTATACTACTATTGATTACTATTTAAAGAGGGTAGTATTTCATCCACCAAGTAGAGAGAAGTTCACTTTTGTTGGTACTAGTAGAAACTCGATGATTCTAATTATTTCCTCAATAAAAGTAAGGAAGTTACTAGAGAAGGGATGCACGGGTTACTTGGAAAATATAATAGATACTAGAGAAGAGATAAAAGTGAAGCCTGAGGAAGTACCTGTAGTTAATGAATTTCTTGATGTATTTCCTGAAGATTTTTCTGGGCTACCATCTGATAGAAAGATAGAGTTTGTTATTGACTTATTGCTCAGTACGGCTCCTATTTCTAAGGCACCTTATAGAATGGCTCCAGCAGAATTAAAGGAAATGAAAGTACAGTTACAAGAGTTGTTGGACAAGGGTTTCATTTGCCCAAGCTTTTTACCATGGAGTACTCCAGTTTTATTTGTAAAGAAGAGAGATGGGGCAATGAGACTTTGCATTGATTATAGAGAGCTGAATAAGGTCACCATCAAAAACAAGTATCCCCTTCCCAAAATTGATGACTTGTTTGATCAACTATAAGGAGCTTTTGTGTTTTTGAATATTGACTTAAGATCAGGATACCACTAGTTGAAAATTAAGGAGGAAGATATTCCAAAAATAGCTTTCAGAACGAGATACGGGCACTATGAGTTTTTAGTAATACTCTTTGAATTAATTAATGCCCCAGCTGCTTTCATGGAAATGATGAATAGAGTATTCAAAGATTTCTTAGATAAATTCGTTATAGTTTTTATCGATGATATTCTGATTTACATACGCTCAATGGAGGAGCATATGGAACATTTTAGGACTGTTTTAAGAATTCTTAAGGAAAAGCAGTTGTATGCTAAGTTTCAGAAGTGCGAATTCTAGTTAGAAAAAGTTATCTTCTTTGGTCATGTGGTTTCTGAAAATGGTATTTCTGTGGATCTAATGAAAGTTGAAGCTGTGAGTAATTGGCCAAGACCTACAAATGTTTCAGAGATTCGTAGTTTTTTGGGATTGGTTGATTATAGACATTTTATTGAAGAGTTCTCAAAGCTGGCTTATCTATTGACTCATTTAACAAGGAAGAATGTGAAGTTTCAATGGAACGATAATTATGAAAAGAGTTTTGAGGAATTAAAGCATCGTTTGGTAACAGCTCCTATACTTTAAATACTGTCTGGATCAGGAGGATTTATTATTTACAGTGATACCTCGAAGAATGGTCTAGGATATATTCTGATGCAAAATAGTAAAGTCATTGCTTATGCCTCTAGGCAATTAAAAGAATATAAAAAAAAGTATCCTACTCATGATTTAGAGCTAGCAGCAGTTGTTTTTGCACTGAAAATTTAGAGACACTATCTTTATGAGGAAAAATATGAGATCTACACAGATTATAAGAGTCTCAAGTACTTCTTTACCCAAAAGGAACTGAATATGAGATAAAGAAGATGGCTTGAACTGGTGAAAGATTATGACTGTGAGATTAACTATCATTCAGGAAAAGCCAATGTAGTTGTTGATGCTCTAAGCAAGAAATTATTGGGTGCTATGACTGTTAAGTAAGTTAATATGAAGCATCTCTTAATGGAATTACATAAGTTAGTGTTAGAGATTGTGTCTACAAGTTTAACAGAAAGATTGGCAGCTCTTACTCTGCAACTAACAATTTTAGAGAATATCAAACAAGGTCAGAATACGGATCCTTATTTGATGAATTTAAAGAGTAAGATAGAATCCGGAAATGAGGTGGCCTTCCAGATTTCTAGTGATGGTGTAATCAGATATAGATTTAGATTATGTATACCTGGTGGAATTATTAGAAAGGAGATATTGACAGAAACTTATACCACTCTCTACTTTGTGCATCCTGATACTACAAAGATGTATAGAGACTTAAAGATGCATTACTGGTGGCCTGGTATGACGAAAGATGTGATTAAGTTTATAGAGCAGTATCTCACGTGCCAGCAAGTTAAAGCTGAACATCAAACAGAGCTTGTGTGTCGGATTTCCATGGATCTTAGAGCAAATACTTGCCACTTATAGAATTTGCTTATAATAACAGTTACCAAGCATCCATTGAAATGCCCCTATATGAAGCATTGTATAGAAGAAAGTGCAGATCCCCTATTCATTGGGATCAGATGGGAGAGAGAAAATTTCTTGGACTAGAATTGATAAGAGAGACAACTGAGGTAGCAGAAAAGATTCAAAAAAGGATACTAGCTACCTAAAGTAAACAGAAACATTATTCAAATCCTCAAAGAAGAAAACTAGAATTTAACGTTAGAGATAAAGTATTTCTGAAGGTTGCTCCCATAAAAGGAATAATGAGATTTAAGAAGAAAGAAAAACTAAGTCCTAGATATATAGGTCATTTTGAGATACTCGACAAAGTTGGAGATGTTGCCTATAGACTCGCTTTGCCACCTTCATTGTCAAATGTACATAATGTATTTCATATCCCTATGTTAAAAAGGTACATTTCAAATCCTTCACATGTTTTGAATTTTGAGCAATTGGAGCTAAGTCAAGATGTGAGTTACGAGAAACATCCAGTGAAGATTTTGGATAGAAAAAAAAAGGAACTTAGAAACAAGAAAATCTCTTTGATTAAAGTACTGTGAAAGAACCATGAAGCAGAAGAGGCCACATAAAAAAGAGAAAAAGAGATGAAAACTAAGTATCCACACTTATCTGAGTAAGCAAATTTCGAGGACGAAGTTTCATAACGAGGGGAGAATTGTGGTGCCCAAGATTCTCATATGCATATTAAGCCAATAATAAACATGTTCTAATTGCATATTAGGTATCTAAGATTCATTAATACCACCTTTATAGTAATATGCTCATTCCTTATATTATGTGCATTTATATATATGTTATTATACTAATGATTGTCGAAGTGTCCTGATGTAGTATAAAGATTTAATACCCTCAGAGAGAAAGCTCGGTCTGCTAAAAGAACAAAGAATATATTTATGATGGTAATACTATGTGTACATACGTTAAGATCATGTTTATTGATAATTTGGTCAAATAGTAGTTTTTCGGTAAAATGTAATTTTTACACTTTTCAGAGCCAAATTTACTGTGTGTTTAACACGTCAAATAGCTTTAATTCAATGTCTAAGACTCATTTATAGCATTTTATTTGTCGGTTCCAGGTAAGCAGGAGGTGCCATTCACGACACTGATTTGTATTTTATTGCACTAAACTAGTTTAGATTCAGCTTAATCGCGTAATGTCATTTTTGTGCATTCTAATAATTGAGTGCTAATACTATGTTTGCATTATAATTGGAGTCTAATTGACCTATTTTTATGTTTAATGATTGGTTATGGGGCTAAGTTTTACCAGATTAGAATAAGACCTGTCACATAGGATTATAAGTTAAAGTATGATTAGTTTTCACTTTCTAAGCTAGGATTCACTAACTTTGTCTATACTTGGGTGTATTGGAATGACCAATAAGGTGATGAGTAAGCTAAGGGTGATTTTAAACTGGACACATAGAAAGTAAAATGTAAAATACTAAAAATATCTATCAGAATTTAAGTTATGTCTTTTCTCAGCCATTAAGTGTTGATTTTGGACCAAATCTGGTCATTTTCTTTCTCTTTCTCTCCATCCACGACCTGAAACTCTCTAACTCATTTTTACATTTCTCTCAACTCCTCTTAGCCATGTCCAAGAGTTTTCAAGTGGTAGAACTCAAATTGGAGCTCTAGAAAGCAAGATAGACCAAAACTAGTCAAGGTAATTCTACTAGTTCTTCTTTTTAGGTCTTGTCATTTAATTTCAATTCTTTACTTGTTCTCACTTAAATAATGGTTCTTTTAGCTCTTGGGTCCTAAAATCTAATTCTAAGTCTTGGAAGACGTAGAAGGCAAAAGTTTCAACAAAAGCTCAAACTAGTCAAGGTGAGGCCTAATTGAGATTTTGAGTTTGTAGTCGATTTTTCTTGCAGCCCTTTAATCAAAGCTTTTATTTGATAAATAAAAGTCTTAAGAAACTTATATATTACTGGAAATATAGAATTTTAGTGGATGATTAAAGTTAGACCTAAAGTCCCAAGTTTGCTATTTATGGATTTAAGTGTTTTCATGTGTTGTAGATTAAGTTTTCCATATTTGTAATCTAATTTCTGAAACTTGGAAGTGTATATTTTATTGATCCTATTATTTATTAGGGATAATTGCAAAAAAATACCCTCATGTTTGAATGTTCTGTAATTTAAACCCTGAAGTTTGAATTCCGGGAAATAATACCTTGAGATTACGAATTTCTGAAAATTAATACCCTGTGTTGATTATTTACTGATAAAAGGCAATAATATCCTCAAAATTAAGATGAATAATTGTTGAGTCATGCCTTGCAGCAAAAATCATCTCTCATATTTTGAAGTTAACAAACATGTGATTAAGAACTGATAATCTATTTGAGTGTGTAGCAAATGAAATTGAAAGGATCATGAGACATTCAAGAAAGATTATGGCATAGAGCTTGAAGACAAAATTCAAGATTCCAAGACCTAGACTAAGCAAGGGTATATATATTTAGTTCTTGTACTTGAATACTTGTTTACACATAATAAGATCTTAATGGCTCAAATTTTTTATAAAATTGAAAGTTTTCTAAGCAAAACTGTCAAAATCTATTTGTCCCAATTAAAATAAGAAATTTATTTTA